>CAUYSK010022352.1:0-15517 GCA_963575035.1 Avahi laniger | reverse complement strand
AGCTACTTGGGAGGCTGAGGCAGTAGGATCGCTTGAGCCCAGGAGTTTGAGGTTGCTGTGAGCTAGGCTGACGCCACGGCACTCGCCCCAGGCAAGAAAGTGAGACTCTGTCTCAAAAAAAAAAAAAAAAAAAAAAGAATATGTGAATGCAAGCAGACACTATTCCATATTACATTAGGATGAGTCAAATGAAATGCATCAGCTCAGTAGTCAGTCTGCACTTGCTAGATTTATAAAGCTTGATAAAAGTTTCGTACCTGTAAAATAGGGATAATAAGAGTAGCTATCTGCTGGAAATATTTGAAACTTTAAATAAAATCTGGCTTAAAAAGCACTTTGAACAGTAAATGTTTCATAAAGTGTTGTTATTATTATATAACTCAACTATATTACAAACCATATTGTGTCACAATTATTTATGTGGTATTCATTTTATTCATTAGCTTTACAAGTTCCAGGCAGACAGAATTATGGCTTTCACTTTTTTCTTCCTAGTGTCTAGTATGATATTTGGCCCTTTGAAGATAACCAGTTGTAATTTGTTGAGTAGATAAGTGGATAGTTGAACCTAAACAAGTAACATAGTAGGTACAAAGGATAGAGGAAATGAAAATCAAAGGTTGGAGTTTGAGCCACGCCTCTGTCATTTTATTAGCTTTGTGAGTATGGGACAGTCCCCAGCTATTGGAGGACTTGAATTCTCAATCCGTAGCCATTAGCCAATGATTTTGGTCACTCAATATGTGCCTCGATCTCTGTTAGGCATTGGGAAGATGAAGATGGATATGACACAGGCTCCTTTGTCAAGCTCCTCCCAGCATCGTGGGAAGGAAAGGTTATTTCTTCCCCTCTTCTTTTTTGTGGTTGGAAATATTGACTCAATACTTGTTAAATAATAGCAATTGTAGTAAGACAATAGCATTTATTTCAAGAGCTCCTGTTTTCATACCTTTACTTCCCCTTAAGTAATATTATAAGGTGCTAGAAGTAACACAATTAGAACTTAGCAAGGTGAAAATAGCTGTTAAACTAAACCTGTGAATAAACAATAGTTTTGAGAACATCTATCACATTCATTTCCTTTGGAAAAAAAAAACATTTAGGTTTTAATGACATTCTGTGAAGAATAAGACAATAAAACTTTTAATGGTTTCACATGAAGAGTTTCTTTGCATTTATAGACAGTCTGTATTAAAAGTGAAAATTTTAAAATGTCTAAATCTTCATCCCCAAAGCACTTTTTGTCTGAAATGAATGAGTATTTCATTTGACTTACCCAGATAATTGTTTAAGTAACTCAAGTCACATGAAGAGGGGTGGGGAGGGAAGGTCACTCATGTCATAATTCTCTCATGTAAACCCTGTAAATATTTTTAAATCTTTTTGTGTCATGCTGTTTGTTTTTCCTAAACAGGATTAAGGTATACTCATATGGAATTTTCTTCTTTGATTATCTAATATACTTTCAACAAGGTGTTTCAGAAGAAACACAGACAAATCCTAGTCAGAAACCAGCCTCTATTGGCTGTGTTATCTTGGGTGAATCACATAAACAATGCCATCCTTGGTTTACTCACCTTTAAAGAGAGATACTAGGACTTACCTCATTTGGATAGTGTGACCATTTAATCAATTCTTTATTTAATTAAATTATGTCATTAAATTTACCATTTATTCAATTGCACAATTAAATAAATTAATTATATATCATGTAAAAACATTTCAAGCAATACAGATGCTTTATAAATATAGATGTCCCCTTCAAGAACACTATGTCAACTGCTGATTCTTAAAAAAGACATGACTCACCATTGCCTACATAACAAATTCCACGCAGCAGGTAGACCTTCCTACATCTAGTTCCAAATCACAGGCCTTCCCAACCATCATCCCCACAGCCTTCTCTTCCTCAGACACTTGCCCCTTGCTCCAAGCATACCGGATACCTGCACCATCCACAAAATAGAGTTTCACTTTCCCTATCTGTGCTACTCTTTTCCCTTCAGCTCCTGAGCTTCTTGCATAACACTAAAAATCTTCTTGCAACTTCTTTTTACTTCTTGCATAACACTAAAAATCTACCTAATAACAAAATAAAAATTTGTATACATATCTGTCTTCCTAATAATAGTATAGCTTTTCCGAAGGCAAAGATGGTGTCTCACATATCTTTATATTCTTCCCAGGTCTTAGCAATCAGCCTCAGTCATAATGAATGCACATGAGGAGCTTGCTGAATTGAAATTACTTATTTGACATTAAGTAGGCAAAGCAATATGTCAACTATGTTTTTTCCATTTTTCAACTGATTTTAATGAGAATTGTTAACATGGGCTCCATAGCAATTGTACTTAAAATTAACAGAACTCAAAAATTTTGCACACTGGCAAAGCAGCTGAAATAACACAGCCAGGTATCAAAAGAAAAACAAAAAGTTCCCTGAATGAAGTTGCACAAAATGAACTCAGTTGAGCTCCCCTGTTTTTGAAGGAGGCCAGGAATAAGACACAGCATAGGCTAGTAGTTGGGCACAAAAATCCCAGAGCCATACCACCCAGCTTGGAATTCCGATTGTACCAATTGCTGCCTTAGGCCCTTGGACAAGTTATTGGTCCTCTCTATACATCATCCACAAGTTAAGGATGGGTTTTGTGTGCACAGTGCATGAGTTGATATATGGGAAGCACGTAGGGCAGTGCCAGCCACATTCTAAGTGCTATGTAAATGTTTATAAACAAATAAGGGACATGTGTCTTCGAGAAACTCCCCAGGAAAAGGAAAAGTCAAAACACAGACAAAGAGGTGATAATTGATGAAGCAAAGATCTAGGAGAGTGTTTTGTTATAGTGTGATTCCCAAACAATCTATATCAGAATCTTCTTTGGCTTAGTAAATGCAAATTTCAGGGCCTTATATGAGAACTACTAATGAGACTTTATAAGTGGGATGGGGGAATCCAGGAGGTGGCATTTTAATAACATCCCCAGGTGGTTCTGATGCAGTTTAAGAATTACTTGTCTAGAGCCCTGCTGCTCCAAGTACGGCCAGAGGACCAGTAGCATCAGCATCACTTGAAGCTTGTTAGAAACACAAACTCTTAGGCTTCTTCTTAGACCTACTGGACCAGAATCTGCATTTTCACAAACCCCAGGTGGTTCATAGGCATACAAAAATTTCAGAAGCATTGGTTTGGGAAGTAGAATCTGCCCATTAGAAAGATATTTGTGTTACATGATCTCTTGAATGTCATGATGTACTGTAATAAAATAAAATAAGGAATCTCTTCCTTTAAGACTAGACAAAAATAAGTGCTGGAAATTGTACATATATATTCATTAATTGATGTAATAAATATGTTATGTGTCTACTACATGCCAGACACTGTCTTGGTGCTAAAGAACAAGACAAGACATGGTCTTTACCCCATGGAGTGTATTATCTAAGGCAATGATGTGACAGACAAACCCTACAGACTTAATCCCACAGAATGTTACTTCCCAGTACAAATCAATGTGGACATTTCTGGTTGACAGGTGAAAGTCCATAGGGTCATTCAGTAATCTAGGCCCCTTTTCCTCATATGAGAGCCCTCTCTAAATCCTCTGTACAAGGGTTAAGAACAGAGTTCAGAGGACCTTGTGGGAGGGGTTCAGAGGCCCTGCCAGGAGGGGCCTTCTGCCTACATGTCATTGACCACATTAACCACAGCTTAGACACATGAGAAATTAAGTCCAGCTGTGTGGCCTTCAGGGGGAGAACAGTGGAGTTTTGGTGAATACATGGCAACCACTATCATGCTGAACTTAACCATCTAAAGACTGAGAATACAGAGTACAAGGGAGAGAAGTAAAAGGCCAGAAAAAATAAAGTTAGTATTGTGATCTAAGTAAGAAACCTCAGTTAGAAGACATATTAGGTGCATGAGGCATGATCAAGCAGAATCCTTTTAAAAAAAGAGTGAATTTATATGTTAATTCATCTAATCATTGCAATAACACTGTAAGTACAATTACTTCTTCCACTTCACAAATGGGGAATGTGGGGCACAGAGAGGTTAAGTAATTTTCCCAAGTTAGTAAGTAGCAGAGTCAAGATTCAAACTCAGAAGCCCATGTCCTTAACCACTAGGTGACACTGCCTTGTCCTGACTGGCCTTACACTGCCTGGGTTGTAAGAGCCTGAGGAGCCACGTGGAAGCTGATAACACAGCACATAGCATTGTTTTTACACGGGCAGAACTCACACCAAAGTACAGAATTTAAATCAATAATCAGGATAATAGACTATTACTTTAAAATATATACATATATATATGTATATATGCTTTGGTTAGTACATATAGCCCTATACATGAGATAGGTTTGTGTTGCAAACAACAAAAAACAATTCTGATTAATTTAAACAGATATTAACTTCTTTGGAATGATAGCAGATAGCTCATGGAATACCAGGAAGGCTGGAGATAACAGAACCTTCTTCCTATCTCGTTTTACAATGCATAAGCCTTCACCTAGTTTCTTCTGAAAGTAGAGTCTGAGATGAAGGCTTATGAATAGGTGGGATATTTGGGAAGTGATCTCAGGGAAACAGGAAAATAGGGAAAGCCAATACTAGAATAATTTATTGAGACAAGACATGGTCTTGTCATGCCACTATGGATAACTTCTAAAGAATCTATAAAATGCCCTCAAAGCTGTCTCTGCAAGAGATACAAGGGGAACACATCGTCCTCCATCCTTCTTCTGTCAAGAGTAGCCCCATGGGTGTTGACTTTCCTTTCACTTTGCAGTTATGGGAACATCCCACACCAGAGAAGCCCAGGTGAGGAAGCAAGCAATACACGCTGCAGGCCTGAGGGAAGATGTATCAGGTCGTACCTGGTAAGGAAGGTGGAAGCCACAAAGCTGTTGCTGTGGCAGTAACCAGAGGAAGAAGAGAGGACACAAACTGTCTCACTAGAAGTGGCTGATACGGTATACAGGATGCTTCACATACTATACTGACAATACAATGAAGGACACACAATGAGTCCTGAGTAAACAACTGTCGAGCAACACACTGATTCTGGATATGCAGAAGGAAGATAAAAAGACTCCCAGGTGATTGTACTGTGGTCAGAAAGAAGACAGAGACATTGTTAGTGACCATGAAAAGCCACCTAAGTGGTCTGGTCCTTGAAGATGAACTGTGATTATTACTAAATGTCCTCTCTTTCTAACAGCACTCCAATTTACATGAATATTAAATACTAAAAATTCAGTCTTATAATGTTGTAATCAAATAAGCAGTTCTCAGCCCTGAATGAATAAAATGAATTGGTCTTCTTTCAAAATCACTTATGTTTAATCTCTACATTTTTTCCTTGTTTGGAAGACTCCTACAAACAAGAACAAATCATAACACAAATGCATGCACATACGTAATGCATGTAGTTTCTTTACATGAAGGGTGTTTGATTAAGGCAGGATGACAAGAAAGATGAAAATGGGGTAGGATAATCTCTTTTAAAAATCCACTGGTCAGAGATAATTACTCTGCAACTTTGCATTTCAGGGTAGCAAGACCCTAGGAACTGAATTCATGATGAAAACATATGTTCTTGTTAAACCATTGCTGAGAACATCTGGAAATCAAACCTTGGAATGGAGGAAGACCAGGCATTTTCTCTTAACAGAGACCATGAAAAAGTTTCTTCAAACAGACTAGAAGAGGAAAGGGGGAAGTGGAAAATTTTGATCAATTTTAGAGATCTTTGCTCTGGACAATTTGAAACCAGTCACATCACAGAGCTTTCCTGTTCTCCTTACTCCTTCCAGCGTGGTGTATTTGACCATAACAAATGAAATTTCTGGTCCTGAGAGCAGATTTTTAGAAAATTTGATTTGCAACCATAGGGAAAACTGTAAAATAACTGTTCCCTTGCTTAATATGGATTTATTTTGCCATGAAAATTCTGGGTAAGAAAGAACAGTTATGAAATGCAAATGGTTTAAACAAATTTGGATTAGGATGCCTGACTTTGGCAAATTACAGAAACTACCTGGTTTCTGTAAAGAGTCAATTGGGCAGGAAACATGTTTGTTTCAACTCTCATTGGGCTGCCAAAGAGAGGATTGTTTCAGTCGATGCTTGGTGTATTAACTACAGAAACATAAAGGATATAGCAATTTCAAATTACTTTTCTCAAGGATTAAAATGGCTTCAGTAAGTAATTAAATTAGATTCCTGAATGACAAAGACAACCTCCTTACAAAGGAACAAGTATGTGTGCCATGTACCTTGGGAAGGATATGAGGAGTTACTGCAAAGGGAAAAATTGTCCACTGCTCTGTAAGTTTTCTTCAGTTGGATCACTCATACATTTGTTTCATCTAATTTTAACACTGCACCCCAGCACTTGATCCCACATGAAATATAAATAAAGCAATAGATCAAGACAATGACTACAGTAATATAAACCGCTCTGTATACACAGGCAGTGACTATTTACCACATTTTTCATTCGTACCCTAAAGAAAAACAGAAATGATAATTTATACCCTCAGAAAGATTAGAGGTATTAGAAGTCAGCTAGAAATGGCTCTTCCTATTTCCCTGAACTAACGTGGCAGCCGCTGGCAACATGCCACACACAGCCTGCCTGGCCTTCCACACTAGTCTTTCAAATGAGATGAGGTTGGGGAGGAGGAGAAGTCAGATAAGGAAGAAAGGGGCATCTGAGAACAAGGCCTCGTAGGCTTTCCAGGAATTTCGAGATTTTATTTTTTCTAATTGCTATAGAAAACCATTACAATTTTAAGTAGAGAAGTGATAAGACACGATTCATCTTAAAAATATTGTTCTGTTGTTGTGCAGAGATTGGATTTTAGAGAGCAAAGATTAAAAGCAGGGAGGCAAGTTAGAGGCTGCCGTAGTAGAGAGTGAGCATGACGGCAGACTACGTTGGAATTTGTGCATCACTTTGCATAACACTTTGCTTTTTAATGGGATCTCATTTGTCTGGAATTAGTGATTCGAGTTATGAATGTGCTTATCTCTATTGCTTTGCAATCTGCATAAATGAGAAATATATACAATTGCCAATATTAGAAACCCAATGGTTTCTAATATTGCTTAAAGAAAAAGAGGTTTATTTGCCTTAGATTGCAAAAAGTATAGATGTACCTCATGGTTGCAAGACGGGTGCTGAACTTCCAGTTCTTTTGATCACATTCCAGTCAAGTATAAGCAGGAAAGGGCATAAGGAGAGAAACTTTCTCCTAACAAGAATTTGACCTTTAATGCAGACAGGTCAGGAAAGTATTTCTACCAAAATATCATTTGCTAGAACTGTGTCATATGGCCAACTCTAACTATAAGGAAGGCTGGGAGATTAAGTATTTGTATCCGTGCATTTTGCCACCCTGAACAAAACCAGAATTCTCTTAGTAGAGAAAAAGAGGGAGTGGCTGACAGAGACTATCAGGGTCTGTCATTCCACCGGTGGCACTCTCTACTCTGTACGATACATGTTCATCTACAGTACAACAATTAGCTATAATATAAAAATAATCAACACATTTTCAACTACCATTTTAGAATCCTAATGACACTGAAGATGTGCTCATCATCTATAAAATGTATATGTAGTTTGAGAATAGTGTCTTCAAAATAATAACCTACTAATTTTGTACTTGGAATGTACCTTACCCTTGCCAGGCAATGGAGTATCTCAGTATCCGTAATATTATGTTCCTTAGTCAATTTGCAATGAGGTCATTATTGCTAACCATATGTGGGCATTCTGGTTACTGGCTATTGTTTTGTGCTATTGCTTTCCTCTATCCTGAAATTCTGTAATCAACATCAAGATCACACTAAATGAAGCTACCGAGAAAGAGGCTAGAGGGATCAAATGATAAGAAAAGTTTGCAAAGATTAAAATGACAAACTAAAATGTAAAGTTAGATTTAAGTTACTTTAAAGTCAGTGAAAAACAGTTAAGTTTCTATGCCTATAAATATTGCTACAATGAGTAAAATAAGTGAGGTTTATTAGCAGGATTAGATTATTTAAATATCATAATTTTTATGCTACTGCTAATGTTTAGTAAGAAGTCATCTTTTCCATATATGTATATTATATATATATATATCTTATGTTTTATGTTTTCACATTCTCTATAATAATTTTATTCACTTTTATGGTCAATTATTTTACAACTAAATTTCTTTTCAGATTTATAATAAAAGTCAATGTAAAAATAGCCCTCAATTTGCTGTATTTATTCCTCTGGATTATCTGAAAACATAGGGTTGGTCTAGGTGAGCTTTGGGATTCTAGCTCTAGGAGATCTAAGATTCTATGTTTCCAGTACCTGGAAACAGTACTAGCTTTTATGAAAACAGAAGAATTAAAGCATATCTGACCTGAAGTATGGATGTGCTTGACTTGGATGGAAATGGGGAAGCAAGAAGGAAAGGAGAAGCTGACTGTTTCAGGCTCTGAATGAGAACACCACTGTGGTAGTTAGTTCACACAGGGAACTTGCTTGAGAGAAGACACTTGCCATGTAAGAAGACTAAATACCCTAAGATTTCCATGCAATAGTCATCTGAGAGCCCACATGGAAAGCGAGAAAGACCTAGCCCGAGCTATTCCAGCCATCCTGCCCCAGGCAGCAGACATTTGAGTGAAAAGGCCTTCTTGGATGTTCAGACCAGTTGAGATTGCATATGACCGACTCCAGACTCAGCCACCATCTGACTGCAAACACATGTGAGATTCCAAATGAGCTGTGACCATCAGAACCTAGACAAACCACAGAAACATGAGAGACAATAACAAAATTTTGTTTTAAACCAATAAGTCTTGGGTGATTTATTACACAGCAGTAGGTAACCAGAACAACAACCATCTGGCATGGACAACTTAAAGGACCTTTGACTCTAAATAAGAGACAAAAACTCTAGGCTGTGCTATTGACAACTAAGAGTTTCCTTATCTGTAAATTGAAATCCATTTCTTCTTTCAACATATATTTGTTTGAGTGCCTATAGGATGCTAAATACTTGCTTAGAAAAAGGAGATGGGCCCAACCTTTATGACTTATAGGCTAAAAGAAGAAACAAACAATAATTAAGAAAATAGTGAAATAAAAAACTGTGGTGATAAGTGTCATAAGAGAAAAGTCTTTTGGTTGGGAAATATCATGGTTGAAAGAGGAAGTAACCTATTTGATATAAGTTGGTTGGGAAGGTATCTGTAAGGAAGTGAAAATCAGGCCAAGACAGTAAGAGATGAGAAGAAACCAGCTATGGGAAAATTCAGGAATAAGGGTTCTGGGTGGTAAAACTAAACTGCACCTCACAAGATTGTTATGAGAATTAAGAAAGAAATGTAGATAAAAAGTAAAGTAATATCTAAATATCATTTTCTCCTCTACAGTCATTCCCTTAGTGAACTTAGTGTCATGACATTCTTTACAAACTATAAGGTGATGATCTTCCAGTTTGTACCTTGGTATGGTCTGAATGTTTGTGTTTCCCCAAAAAAATGCATGTGTTGAAAGCTAAGCACCAATGTGATAGGATTTGGAGATAGGGCCTTTGGGAAGTGGTTAAGTTATGAGGGCATCCCTGAATGGGATTAGGAAGCTTAGAGAAGTCCCAGAGACAGCTGCCTTGCCCCTTCTGCTGTGTGAGGACTCAGTGAGAAGAAGGTATCTACAAGCCAGGGAATGGGTGCTCACCAGACACAGAGTCTGTCAGTGCCTTGATCTTAGATTTCTCAGCCTCTAGAACTGTGAGAAATAAATTTCTGTTATTTATAAGCTACCCACTCTCTAAGGCGTTTTGTTGTAACAGCCCAAATTAAAACATACCTCCTATCCAACCACTGTCCTGAACTTCAGATTCATGTATTCAATTGTCTACTCAGCACTTCCACTTGGATCTCTAACTGATGACTCAAACTTAACATGCCCCGAACTAGTCTTTTGATTTTTACACCAAACCTGCAGCACTCAGAGTCTTCTCCATCTCAGTTAAGTCAACTCCATTCTTCTAGACTTGGAGTTTTCCCGGATACCTCCTTTATTTTCACATCCCATATCCAATTCATTAGTAAAACTATTTATTCTACCTTTTGACAATATCCAGAATCCAACTATTTTTCACCATTACAACTGCCATTACTGTGCTTCCAGGCAATGTGATCTTTGGCTTGATTTGTTATAATAGCTCCTAACTGACTTAGCTGCTTTTGGTCTTTCTCCCCTGTAGTCTATTCTCAACCCAGCCACCAAAGCAAGCTTGTCTGTTCTAAACCCTCTGTATGAGTTCCCCAGAGCTGCCATAACAAAGTGTCACAAATTGAGTGGCTTAAAACAACAGAAATTTCTTGTCTCACAGTTCTGGAGCTTTGAAGTCTGAAATCAAGGAGTCAGCAGAGTCATGCTCTCTCTTAAGGCACTCAGGAAGGATCGTTCTTTGTCTCCTCCTATCTTTTGGTGGTTGCTGGTAATCCTGGGGATTCCTTGGCTTGCAGCTGCATCCTTCCAATCTCTGCCCCTATCTCCACTCCAATCTCTGTTCCCCTCTCTGTATGTCTGTGTCCAAATTTCCTTCTTCTCATAGGACAGCAGTCATAGGATTAGGACCCACCCCAGCCCAGTATGACCTCTTCTGTACTTGATTACATCTGCAAAGACCCTATTTTTAAATAAGGCCATGTTCAAATGTACTGGGTATTAAGACTTGAACATGGCTTTTTGGGAGACATAATTCAACCCTCCACACTCTCCAAAGCCTTCCTCACTCAAAGTCACTATATGGCCTCACACGCTTCTCCAGGAATTCATCTCAGACTGCTCACTCTGTTTCTCTGTCATACTGGGAATATTCTTTCCTCTGGCCCTTGCACCTGTTCCTTCTTCCTGCTACTGTCTTTTCTGATATACTTCTTCTGCACTCTTTATCCTTTTTCAGATTTGTAGTCATCTGCTTGACAAAGTTGTCCCTGACCACCATATTTAAAATTCTTCATCTGACATATTCTCTCTATCCCTTTTCTTGGAGCTATTTTTCTCTTCTCTATTAGGAGGCAACTGTTATCATCCTCATTTCACAGCAAACTAAAGTATCTTGCTTAAGATCACAGGGCTATGAAATGGAGACACCAACTCCCTGCAAGCTTCCTCCAAAGCTTGTACTCTTATTTAGTGTTCTATGGAATCTCTTAATGACTATTTTCTATAGTTAATTCATTACTCACTTGGCAAGGATGTAAAAGGCTCAGGCTTAGTGACAATCAACAGATGTCCTATAGAGGATAAACTGTACCTTGCCTCATTTACAAAAATATATTCTTTGTCAACATTCATAAAAGTCTAGTTTTCAGTGAAAGATCCAGGGTGGAAATTCTGAGCATGAGGGAATAAACCAATATTTTTATTTTCTTTGACTAGTGCTACAGGACGCTGACCAAACAATAAATCAGGGAAAGTTTATATTTTATTGAGTTCCCATGATGTGTACAACACCAGGGAGTCCTGGACCCTACAGAACAACACAGACTCATTGTTAAATCATTTATTTCATCAAACAATATTGTTTACACAAATCAATCAGAAATAATTGTCAACGGCACCATTTCTAAACAAAATCTTGCTAATTGGGGTGATGTCACATAGACATACTGGTTTATTTGCATGATGTCACACACACACACACATACACACATGCACAATTTGTTTATTTGCCTGATGCTATACAAAAAAAGGGTCATCCGTGGCTGGAGAGATTTCTGAGAATTACCCAAAGTTACAAAAATATTCATAATGACAGTTACTATTCATTGAATACGGCTCATATGCCAGGCACTGTGGAAAATGCTTTTGATATAGTACTAATTTAATTTCCGTCACAACACTGAGGCAGGTATTTTATCTCTGCTTTTTAGATGAGGAAACTGAGCATTTGAGAGATTCACCAACCTTGCCCAATGACAGCCAGAAAGTCAGATTATGAAAATAGTTCTAAAAGACTATAAAATAGTACTATAAAAAAAATCATCCAGTGCATTCATTAATTTACAGTGAAAAACATGCCAAGAATATTTATGTTGGTTAGCTGTACACACTGTCTCCCCATTGGTGACCATATTGCCATCACATATGGTGTTTATGAGCATCAGGACACTCCTACCTTGGACAGTCCTGAAATGGCACACAAAATCTGTTTTCCTCTTTCTGTATTTCATGCAAATCATCATCTTTCTATGATTTTGCAATTTACCTCAAACTCTTTCCACTACAATTACAAAGATGATAGTTTTCTATCAGAATACAGTAATGTTTTCCAGGAAGATACTGGCCATCTTGATTGAATTTGGAAACACCTGGCCTCTTGATAAGCCACATGTGAAATACCTTTCGCTCCCTGAAAGCAGGTTTACAAGCTTCCGTGGCCACAACTGACTGGTCCAGGTAGCTAATCTCATCAGATTTGTATTGATTCTGACTAGCTTCGATTCAAAGCATTTAGTTTATCAGACCTATGTCCCAAATATCTAGGGGTGCACTTTTTTAGAGACAATAGATTTCATGCACTGACAATATATCCCATAACTAGGAATCACAATTTTGATATATGAAGAAATGAATCAAAATATACTAACAGGCTTGAATTCTGCTGGGTATGGTTTCATAACAGATTTACTAATAGTTTTTCTTTTGCTGAAGGAAGCAAAAATAAATCTCTTCAAAGACGTATTATTTTTAAAATCATAGATCAGCTATTAGGGCTTTCTCAACAAATGTGAGCTCCCCAAGAATTAGGTGCTATCTTATTTATCATCATATTCTCTACACCTATCAATGAGGTTAGCACTTAAGAGTTCCCAATGCACACTCAGAGACTAAATGTAATTAGCTCTAGATTCTACCCACACCAGCCATGTAGAATTGCTCCACATTCTTTGTAACCATTAAAACAGCAACCCCAGGCAGGCAGAGAGATGACACTAATGAGATATACTTAGGGATTTTTTAAAAATCTTAAGTTAAAACAGGAAGAAAGATGTTACACAAAGCTGGACAGAACTGCTGTCTTACAATCAAGTGCTTAAGATGATAAAGCCCTTGTATCTCAATAGTCATGTCACATCAATTATTTCCCTTGAAGTAAATAGGGAAAATAATTAGCATTTTATAGAAAAGTAGAGAATATCAAATTTAAGCAACTCAACTCAACTCACACAGCTTGTTGGTGACATGGCTGGGATCAGAAGCCAGGTCCCTGACTATTGTTTCTATGCACATTTTTGTCATAAAGCACTTCCCATTAGTAGTGTGTGGCTGACTCATGCTCTCAATTAGTACAAGAGGCTCACCCACCCACTGAACAATCTAACATAACTGCAGCTTGTTCTTTTTGCCTCTTATAGAATATTTCTCTGAGGTGATCTACAAAATGTCGTCTGGGGAAAAAAAAGTTTTTTTGGACTTTAGACAAATCCTGCAAGAGTCTCTAGTTATCTCCAGGAAAAAAACTGGGCTGTTGAGAAAAAATACAAAATAAAATCCAACTTTGATGGAGAACTTAGTATGCGCCAGGCACAGTCTAGGCATATGGCATATTCGATCTCATTTAACTGTCACAAGAACCAAGAGGTAGCTACTATTCTTGATCTCACTTACCAGAAAGGGAAAATAAGACCAGAGAGAGATAGGATTTGAACCCCAGGGAGAATCTGGATCCCAAGCCTATACAATAATCCTCCCATCTGCAGTTACGCTTTCTGCAGTTTCAGTTAGCTGAGGCCAAATGCAGTCCAAAAATAAGAAATGGAAAATTTCAGAAATAAATAATTCATAAGTTTTCAATTGCATGCCATTCTGAGGAGAGTGATGAAATCATGTGCTGTCCTGCTCCGTCCAGCCCAGGATATGAATCACTCCTGTATCTGGTGGGTCCCCGTTGTATACACTACCCACCCTTAGTCAGTAAGTAGCTGTTTTGGTTTGACTGTCATAACATCACAGTACTTTTGTTCAAGTTATGCTTATTTTACTTAATAATGTCCCCAAAGTACAAGAGTAGTGATGCTGACAATTTGAATATACTAAAGAGAAGCTGTAAAGTCTTCCTTTAAGTGAAAAAGGGAAAGTGCTCGACTTAATAAGGAAAAAAAAAATTGCATGTTGAGGTTGCTAAAATCTATGGTAAGAAGGAATCTTCTATTTGTGAAATTGTGAAGAAAAAAAGTTCGTGCATAGCATATATAGGGCTCAGTACTATCTGTAGTTTCAGACATCCACTGGGGGTCCTGGAACATATACTGTGTTCTTGAACATTGCTGTAACTTGCCTTTATATCCCTAGCAGTTAGCCCACTAATCTTAACTAAATCTTGTTCTATGCTTATTTTTATCTCTTGCTTTTTCCCTAGAGAAAAACCTGTATGAGTCCTTTGAGAGCATTCATCCTTTCACGTGCTCACTTTTAATAAATTCTTCCTTATTTGTTCAATAAACACTTCTGAGAATGTGGCATACTCTTGGGTAGATTCTGAGGATATAAGGATTGAACATTGCCCTTTCTTTTAAAAAGCATATAATCTGGCAGATAAGATGGACAAATAATGTTGATACAGGGTGATATTATGCTGTGATACTAAGGAAGCACCCAGGAGAAATATGAACCCCGGAGTAAAGTAAGAGGAATAAGTTAGGATTCAGGATGGGGTAGCATCTGAGCTGAGTCTTAGATGAAATATCATAGATTTATGGATGAAGAAGGTTGATAAAGGCAATTCAAGCACAGGAAGAAAATATGAAAGAGCACAAAAAGCATTATACATTTAGAGAACTGCGATAATTCAGTAGAATGTAGGTCTAGAATAGCAAGCAGGGAACAAGTCACAAAAGACTTTGATAGACACTTTGAGGGCATGTTTCTATTCTGTGGTAGAAAGTTAATGGAGAGATTAAAGAGAGGAATAACATAATAGATTAGAATGTTCTTTAAATGACTGTATATCAGTAAGAAGAATAGAGTGGAAGAGGGTAGAAATATAGGGAGGGTATCTAGGTAGGACATGTTTGCAATAATCGAAACATGAAATAATGATGGACTAGCCTAAAGCAATGGCAGTAGGGATGGTGAGAAAGAAGGGGATTGGGAAAATATTAAAAAGAGGGAACCAACATGACTCAGTGAATAAGTAGGTGTAGTGGACAAGGGGAAGTAAACTGGTTGGGCAGTGTCCCATTCATTGACATGGGATGGGAGCACAGGAGAACATACAGGTGGCAGGAGAAAGATGAAAAGTATAATTTTTATATATTGCTGGGTTTGGGGTTCCAAAGGAGAGTCATTGACAGAGGTAACTTCTCCTGCATAGCCAGCAACTCTAAGATTAAAAAAAAAAAAAAAAAAAAAAAAAAAAAAAAAAAAAAAAAAAAAAATTATGGGTTATGTGGAAGGAAAGTTTTTTTTTTGGTTTTTGTGGGGGTGTTTAGTTGGGTTGAGGGGGGG
>CAUYSK010022351.1:0-25962 GCA_963575035.1 Avahi laniger | reverse complement strand
TTTTATCAGTGTTTTATTGTTTTCATTGTAGAGATCTTTCACTACTTCGTTTGAGTTATTCCTAGATATTTTGCTTTATTTGTAGCTATTGTAAATGGAATTACTTTCTTCGTTTCTTTTTCAGATCATTTGTTGTTGGCATATAGAAATGCTAGTGATTTTGTATGTTAATTTTGCATCCTGCAACTTTACTGAATTTGTTTTTCAGGTGGAGTCTTTTTTTTATTATTATTTTTTTTTAGTAACACTTTCCCCAAAATATGCCAGGAAGCCAATTTTTTTTTTAACATTTAAAAAATTTTTTTTTCTTTTTTCCTTTTTCTTTTTTCCCAGAGGCCGCAACCCTAATTGGGTGGAGTCTTTAGGTTTCTCTGGATATAAGATCATATTGTCTACAAACAAGGATGATTTTATTTCTTCCTTTCCAGTTTTGATGCCCTTTATTTATTTCTCTTGTTTGATTGTTTTAGCTAAGAACTTCCAGTACTATGTTGAATAACAGTGGTGAAAGTGGACATCCTTACCTTGTTCCAGGTCTTAAGGAAAGGCTTTCAGTTTTTCCCCATTCAGTATGATACTAGCTATGGGTCTGTCATATATGGCTTTTATCATGTTTAAGGTAAGTCCCTTCTATACCCAGTTTTTTGACATTTTTTAGCACGAAGGGATGTTGAATTGTATCAAATGCTTTTTCAGCATCAATTGAAATGATCATATGGTTTTTGTCCTTTATTCTGCTGATATGCATTACACTGATTGATTTGTGTATGTTGAACCATCCTTTCATCCCTGGGATGAATCCCACTTGATCATGATGAATAATCTTTTTC
Organism: Avahi laniger; assembly: GCA_963575035.1. Lineage (NCBI taxonomy): Eukaryota > Metazoa > Chordata > Mammalia > Primates > Indriidae > Avahi > Avahi laniger. Next base: position 25,132 of record CAUYSK010022351.1, on the reverse strand, counting down.
ACGTTATTGAATTCTGTTTGCTAGTATTTTGTTGAGGATTTTTGCATCTATGTTCATCAAGATATTGACCTATGGTTTTCTTTTTTGTTATGTCTTTGTCTGGTTTTGGTATCGGGACAATACAGGCCTCATAGAATGAGTTTGGGAGCATTCCCTCCTCGATGTTTTGAAATAGTTAAGTAGGATTGGTATTAGTTCACCTTTGAATGCTTGGCAGACTTCAGCAGTGAAGCCATGAGGTCCTGGGCCTGAACCATTTTTGCTGAACTCAACTAGCTCACTATAAACAGTGCTGCCCTGCTGCTTAAGACTTGATAGCAATTCTTGTAAACCTTGCTCCTCATCTCCTGCTTTGCGCATTTTTCTATAATTGTGTCCATAACACCTGACTTGCCTTTTTCCTCCCTTAGCTTCCTTGCTCTCTTATCAGCTTTCTCTTTTTCTAGAATGTTCTACAAGTCATATTTCACTAAATTCCCTTCTTCTGCTTTTTAAAGAACATAATTTTGAATATTCACCTTTCACAAAGCTTGTGTGTCAATAGATACATAGTTTCTCCTTCCTCTTAACATTATATTTAATCTTTAAATTTCTGTGCTTTTGCATATTTTCCCCATAGTTCTCTTGCTTCTGCTAAATACTATATGTATCCAATTTTTTTTATTGGTCCATGTCAGTATGGTCTGACTCAACCAATAACTAGTTAAGTTTATTAATTTGTATAGTTTCCAGCAACTTTGACTTTTTACAGTGCCTCAAGTCAAGGCAAACTGACTGATTATATGGAGTCTTAAGCCTTTTTTATATTAGTCTTCATTTTAAGCAGTTCTCTATCAGTATCTGGAGAGACTGAATTTCACTGTAAACTGCAGCAGAAGCCTTCTCTCTGACTTCATCAGAACCAATAATTGATCAGTTATTTGAGAAAGGTGATTGAAACTAGAAATCATAAAAAGATAATGTATCTTCTAAATATTTAATGTTTAATTCAAAGCATATAAATGTACATTCATTCACCAATCTTCAAAGAAGGGCTAAGATCTTTGTTTGATTAGAGGTCTACTCTTGGCATTTGCATGGTTTATCTTGCATAAACCCTGTCTGTTATGTGTTATCTACAATGCCCACTCCAAAGGGAGTAAGAATTTAAAGGCCTTTGTAATGCCAATGGTTTAAAAATCCCTCTAGATTTATATAGTTTTTCTCAATTTTTTGCAGTTATTTTATCCACATCAAATTTGATAGCATTCTTTTTACTGAATCAACTTCAGTCTTTCTAAAGCTTTAACTTGCTCTAGAAACGATTCTTCTATTCACATTCATATTTTATTGATTTACGTGCTATTTAATTATGTAAATACAATAACCAATACACTGGCACAGAATGTTTGAGAATAAACATAGCTGAGTCTTGGTTGTCATACTGCTCACCCTGTATGAACAAAAGTGTGTGGACCTATACAAGAACAGCTGTCTGGTTGTGAGCATTCAACCTGCCGTGGGCATCAGCCAGGATATTTTTCAGAGGGCAAGAGAACATTAGTTAACCCAACAAGTTGGTTAAATGTAGGCCAGTGAAAAGAGTTCATACTCTATTTCAGTCAAAGAATCCTCTGTTACGGAGAACATAATATTTTGTACCAAATTTTAAAAAAAAAATTTAACTGAGATTCAAATTAATCCCATTATATACATATTAACAATATACTAACAACTCAGATGTCATCCTTCCTGAAAGTGCCTAGCAAAGAAAAGATAAATTTTCAATATGGGCCATAACATTTTTGTTTAGCTCTAAAATTTCCCCAGGACAATCTGCATTCCAACAATGAGCACTAGCATATTAGTCTGATATGGTATCGTACTCAGGACAGATTGGGAGCTTTGAGGTGGAATGTCAGGAAGGCAGATTTCAGATCAGTATCCAGAAGGCTTTCCAATAACCAACTAGAGCTTGTCAGCAAATAGTTGTCTCGGGGAATAGTGGGGTGTTTCCCCTGCAGGTGTCTAAGAACAGGTGGGACACCCACTGGCAGAAGGGCACCCCCTTCTGGCGGGTTGTTGCCCAGATGGCCTTTAAGGGATTTTGAGACTCTAATGTCCTAGAATTTTTATTTCTAAACTTTCTTGGCTCTCACGTAATTTCTTTTAGGTCTGCTTTAATGTTTTTCACTGCCTGGGCCTTTGGCCACTAACTTACATTGCTGTTCCTTGTCTAAAAGCATCTGAAACAGAAGTGACTTAAAAATGTCCATACCAGGCCATTCATCACATTTAAGAAGGTATGGATATGAAATATAGTCTGATGCTTTTATTTCCTTAGTGCCTGTGATAATTGCTCAATAAAAACTTTAAGTCTTCAGGCACCCTAAAGGAAGCAGTAAATATTTAGTTTTGGCAACTGCAGCCTTCTAACCTTGCCCACAAAATGCTGTTCTCCTTGATTGATGTACAGGGGAGATTCTGTAGTAGGAACTGAATCTTATTCTTAAAACAGAAGATATAATGAAAAGAACACAATGAAAAAGATACATATTATAATCAATGCAGGTGTTCTTCACTTTAAGAAAAACAAATAGACAATCAGAAATTAAAAAGCATATAGATTGGGGTAATTATTTGTATTATAAAATAATTGTTCAATTTACACAATTTATTATGGGGTCTCTTTAAATATGAGGTTTCTCTAATACATTTGAGAGTTTATTCTCACATCATAAGCTAGATCCTTGACTTCTACATTTAGAACCTACCTTAGTGATTTTCCAGCTAAAGACACCAAGGCCCAGAGAGAAGTTTTAAATGTCATTCTTAGGGTCATACAGCTAATACATGGCGGAATTGGTACAGGAACTCAAATCAGGGATCTTCCTACTTCACCATTTCTGTATCTCAGGGGTGAGGACCCTAAGACAAATTTTTCTAAAAACTGACTTCCTTTTCACTTTTTTTTCATTATTAGAACCATACACATTAATCATCGATAATTGGCAAATACAAAAATATATCAAAAAGAAAATTCCCTGCAGTGTCACTATTCAGGAATTATCTCTGTCACCATGTTGACCCCAGACTCTTTGAAAGGACATTCCGTCTCTCTGTGCCTCAACAAAATCCTCTCCCTTTTGATCCTCAGTGCCTGGACATCAGGCCCTCTGAATCCTCATCTAAAGGAAGCTACTTTCTCTTGGGATGTCAGTGAGCTTCAGTGTGCTAAACCCCTTAGTCTCATCCTGGACCGCATCTTCTGAAACATTTGACGGTGGTTTGTCGTCTCCTCCTCCTTTTCCCTGTCATTGATTTCAAGGCATCACTCCCCTCTGTGCCCTCCCACCTCTTGGACTGGTCTTTTTCCTTCCTATTCTCAGGCTTCTCTCCTCTTGTCTATCCCTTAAATAATAATGTCCCAGTGAATTGTGTGCTTAGGCCTCTTACGCTATGCTTTTCTCCTGGGGTATTTTGTCTACTTTTGAGTCAGTTTTTATTTACATGGTGTTGCCTGCTAAGTGAATATCTTTTGCCCCTACCTCTGTCCTGAATGCTGCACTGCTGTTTCCTGCTGCCTATTGGACCTTTCTCCCAGGGTGTCTTGTAAGCACCCCTAGCTGACGATTATCCAAAACCAAATTAATTACCATTCCCTCTCCTTGTATGTACTCATTAATTGCCAGACATCAGTACTGGAAATCCTGAAGGCATACTTTTCTTTTTCTCCCCATCCATCCAAGTGGTCCATCGAAGCCATCATGACATCCTGCTGATTCTACCTCCAGAGTGTCCTTCAGATCTCTCCCTGCTCCTGGTGCTGCTACCCCAGGCCAGTCCTTTAGCATCACTTACCTGGACCACTGCAGTCGCCTCCTGACTTCTCTCCCTGCCTCTCCCATCAATTCCTGCTCCATACTGCTGCCAGCGTTGTTTTCAGAATATAGAGCTGGTTCTAAATCTTCCTTCAATCTTTCGGTTGCTTACCAAATGCCTTACAGCGTAAAGCCGGGTTCCCATTAGCAGGATGACAAACCCCTGATACTCTGTAATGTAACCTGCTTTTTTAGCTTCGTCTCCCACCTCCTCCTACCTACACGCAACCCACACCCTGCTCATAGCCCCCCAGGCAGTCATGCTTTCCCAAGACTGCGCCTTTGTCCCTGCCGACTCTTCTGCCTGCTACACCCTTTCTCGTAAACCTTTTTTCTTGAAACTTTCCTCAACCTTTTTAAAAGTCTGCTCAACTGTCACCAAGTTGTCAAGCTTTCTGCACATCCCCAAGGTGGGATTACCAGATTCTGCCTCTCTGCTGTCATCATGCTTTATTCATGGTGTCTCATTCCTCTCTGGGTCCCCTGTCACCCAGCTCGCTGTCCAGCACGGCGCCTGACGGATGGTCGACACTCAGTAACCATCGAATAAAATCACCTTGCCACCCTAGCTCTCTGGGAGGCTGAGGCGGGCGGATTGTTTGAGCTCAGGAGTTCGAAACCAGCCTGAGCAAGAGCGAGACCCTGTCTCTACTAAAATTAGAAAGAAATTGGCTGGACAACTAAAAATATATAGAAAAAATTAGCTGGGTATGGTGGCACATGCCTGTAGTCCCAGCTACTCGGGAGGCTGAGGCAGGGGGATCGCCTGAGCCCAGGAGTTTGAGGTTGCTGTGAGCGAGGATGATGCCACGGCACTCACTCTAGCCCAGGCAACACAGTGAGACTCTGTCTCAAAAAAAATAAAAAATAAAAAATCACCTCGCCACATTTCAAGGATGTGTCCTTTCCATACCCCACCCATCCCACTCCCAGCTAGTTCTGTGGAATAAAAATAATCTTTCATTTTATCAAAGATGTAATGGGAGCACACTTAAGTGAGGAAATGTCTATTCACACTTCTGTGTAGGGAGTAGTTCCTCAGATTGCTTTGGTTAAATTACAAGAAGAGCAAAAAAGCATTAGCCTGCTGTCAGGGGATGTACGCACTGAACACCTCGTTCCAGGGGTTCTGACAGTTGGACTCAGACAGCATTCCTGTTCCCTTCCTAGTGAGGTACACTACAGGTTTCGGGTACGTACATATTTTTTAAAGGCAAGAGACCACGTATAATGCTAGTCAACTGCTATATCGGGCAGAGTCAGTTTTTTAAAAATGTGTTTAGTTAACCTGTAAAATAAATTAACATTGAAGGAGTTTTTAAAAAAAATTGTTTCTGATTAAAAAAAAAAAAGACTTTCGGTCGGAAAAAAAAATTAAAGAAGTGAGACCACAGTATATGGAATGTAAACATTGTAAAACGCCATAAAATTCCTGAGGTCTCATTGTGCATTTGTGATGGATCTATAGCACAGATGTAGGTGAAGCTCAGGAAAATACGCTCATTTGTTTAAAAAAAGAAAAAAAGCTTGCGTCAAGTTTCTTCCCACACCCAAAGATGATAGTGAGAAGCATTTACCAGTTATCAAACTTGACTTTTATTTTTATAAAATTTTCTGTTTGCTATAATACTATCTAAAATAACATCTGAGTTTTCAATAAAGAGATGTCAATGTTTTAATGAACTGACATATCAAAGTGACAGATTCAAACTATATATACACACACACACACACACACAAAGCCATTTTATCATCTTAGTACTACAAGATACACCCATACTGTTTCATTAGAATGCATTAGAATTTGCTATAAATTAGGCCTGAAGAAGAATAGTTTGTACATTTCCTTTTAAGTGTTTCCAGACACTTTGCAGATTGGCACTTTGCAGACTGGCTTCATTCACGCAGTCGTCTTCGCAGGCCCCCGAGGTGCCCGTGTGGCAGTGCTGTTATAGGCCCATGGGTTGCGACATCTGCTTTTTCCTCCATCTCCATGTGTGCTTCCTCTACGCACTCAGTCCCGCACACTCATCTCCCGTTTTTCTTCCTCCTCGGTACAGTTGTCCCTCAGTATCCGAGCGGACTTGGTTCCAGGACCCCTGCGGATACCGGAATCTGCGGACGCTCAGGCCCCTGATAGAACATGGCACAGTATTTGCACATGACCTGCACACGTCCTCCTGTGTACTTTAAATCATCTCTAGATGGCTTACAACATCCAATACAATGTAAATGCAATAGAAAGAGTTATTATACTGTATTGCTGTTTTATTTGTATTATTTTTATTATGTTTTCAAATTCTCATTTTTTCAAATATTTTTAATCTATGGTTGGTTCAATCCATAGACGCGGAACCCACAGATACGGAGGGTCAACTACACTTTATTTCCCTTCGGGAGCCCCTTCTTTCACCTATTTTTGCGTATTTTTCTTTTCCCTGCTTTTTCACTTTTTAGTAATATCACCGACTTTCTCTTCTCCTCGTCCTCTCCCCACTCTATTCCTGTCCCAGGCTCACTTCCCATTCTCTTCTGACACCTCCCCTGGATGTCAGCTCCACCAGGCAGCCTTCCCTGATAGCCTTGTCCACTGTCCCTGCGCAGCGCAGCTTAGGCGCATGCGTGTTCTAGGAGTGAAGCCTCTGGCCCCGCTCATGGCCGGTTTGCTGGCCTAACTCCATACCTGACCCCTTTAAGAACAGGAACTGTGTGGAGGTGTCTTCTTTTAAAGTGTTTTTACTCTTGTGCTTTGCTTTCTTAAACTTCACTTTTCTTTCTCACCTTTTACCATGTGAAGTTACTGCTTTTCTGTGGTTTCCTTTCTGTTTGGATCCCTTCATATCCAATGCATTCCTATTGTCAGTGCTTGTTTTCTGAAACTCACCAGTGGCTTTCTGCTGAATTTCTCTTTAAAAGCCAAACAAAACACATTTCTCATTTTGTAAGTTCTTGAGTGAGAAAGCTAGAAAAAGAAATGTATGTGAAGTTACAAGTTCCCTTTTACTCCTCTTTGAAATATTACACTAGAATTGGTTTTCTAGTAAAAGCATGAGGATAGTATAAAACGTTAGTGCCTGTAGCAGTTTTTCAAATAAAAAGGAATAAAGTGTCCTGGATAATGCTGCTGGAAGTAATTTATTGAACATTATCACATGCACAGAGTTTTATAAATTGATCTCTTTTAGGATGACTGGCAGCTGTTTGATTGGGGGCCGCTCCTTACTCACACCTATTTGGGATGTTACTTTTGGTCATTGTCGTAATCCTGACTGTTCCAAAAAGGTATGGAGTGGATTAGGTCACAAGTGCCTTCAGAACACATTGCAAATGGAAAAGGAAAGCAAAGACAAAGGCACATTTAGCAAGTTCATGTCCATTTTAACCAAAATAACGTTCTGGATTTTCTCACCCCAACAGCAATCCCTACAACTGAACATATTTGGGGAAAGACTGAAGAATCCTATAAGTAAATAGCCCACACCCTCTTCAGTCTGATGAACTAAGAAACAAGAAGCTCCCAGAAAGGGCTCTGTATAGGTGGTGCTTACAGCTCCAGCCCACTCCTTCCTGTTCAGAGCAGGGGATGTGACCGCACTGTTATGTGGCCTTGCAGCTGAACTCCACACCAGCAAGGATTATCTACTTACCCTCTCTCCATTCGTCTCAAAAGAGAAAAAGGAAATACAAAGAAAGAAAAAAGGCAAAGCAGAACAAACTCGCGCTAATTGAACTCCCAAGAACCTGAACCCCAAAGGAGGGTTTTGGGGAAAGTAGTAGACATAGGACACTTGGAACCAACATTAGCAAATTCCAGAATATTCCAACAAGCTGCAATTTTCTCTTCCACGAAGTGAGGATGCTCTATTTACTTGCATCTTCTGTCTCATGTAGTTACTCTGTGGATCACTGTAAAAGTTCCTTAAAAAAACACCACTACCACCAACAAAAAAACCACTGATAAAATGTCCCAAAACTCACTTTCTTCTTGTTGCCAGCCATATCTCTAGAATATAATTGCACAATTGATGTTTTTACACAGATTTTAAGCCAACCTCTTAATACAAATTGAAAAATCAAATCTGAAAATTCCAAAGGAGAAGTAATATATTTCTTAGAAATATGTGGGATAAGGTATGTAGTATGGCTAATCTTATTCATAACATCTTTAAGAAAAAGAAAATTTGTTCTTTTTAATGCCTGGCAGTTTTTATAACCATTGATTTGACCTTTTAAAATTCTTTTCCCATATAGAAACCGTCCACCCCTGGAAGCACACAGGGTTTCTTTAAAGAAATTACATTTTATATATGTACTAATCAGAGTTTTACCCCAATGGAAAAATGCTTGAGGAAGTTAATTATTTAAAGGCTAGGAAGATAGGGAAATCATAGTTTTTCCCAGAATGACCTTTGTGGACCGGTTTTTTGAAAAAGAATTTGCATTTCTTTCCAAACACAGATGAGGGCCTGACTAACCCTCAATTTCAGCTGTGTAAACACTGAATTTTCAAACGTCTTGGAAAGAAAATGAGAGTAAAACTCGTAACAAGCAATGCAAAGGCTGAATAATTACAATTATATTATCGATCATTACCCTTATGAAATCTGTGAGTTTCCTCCCCCAAAAAGGCAAAAAAGCGGATTATCTTATTTCTTAGTTTCTGTGATGTGAGTATAACATTGTTGAAAACAAAACAGTGTTTGCTATATATGTGTGTGTTTGTATGTGTATGTATACAATACATAAAATTTTATAGATAGGTATTTGTATTTATATTTAAATTTAAAATTTAAATTATATACAATTTTTGACATGCTTTGACTCAGAAGTCTGTAGTTTGTGATTACGTGTGAGCATGATAATTTTCACAGAAGCCTTACTGTATAGTATTCCATTTTGTAATAAACACCATGACGTACTTATAAGTTTGCACACAAGGAAAAAATTTTAGAATTCTTTTAGCACAAGCCGTAAAGTAAATCTGATTTGCAGAACTCTGTGTTGCTTTTTTGATTTGTATCTCTGACTACATTTATTAATAGCTAGCTGCCTTTTTAGGCCCGCTGAATAAAATAATTGAGCAAAACTGGTAATAGTAATGTTCTGGCAATTTAGTTACAATGTTGGAGGACAGCTTACAAAATTTTCCATAGGGTTCATGATTGATTTAATGATAATTTAAAATATGTACCCTTAGTTTTCCCAAGTAATTCCACATCTAAGAGCTTGGAGCCCCTTGTGACGAAGATCCCTTCTGTCAGAGGACAAAGTGCATTCTGTGTTCTGCACGCTCGAAGCAAGCTAGCCCGGATGAGGGAGGTGGCGGGCTTTACCCAATTTCACACACAAGGAAATAATTTAAAGCTGCTTCTTAAACTGCTACATAGAAATCAGCATTTCAGTTTTTTCCTGGACACTTGTTCTAGGTTTGAATTTGTCATCAGCTATTAATGCTAACTGGGAGTCCAAGTTGAAATCTGTCAAAGACAAAATAATCTGAGAACTGGCCAGAATCAAGGATGTGAGGGATCATCTATATTGTCACTGATACCCTGTGTTCTGAGAGTGGTGTATACTTCAAAGGTTTATTTGCTGTTTTGCTTGTTTTTAGTGCCTTGAGGGGAAAGGGCAGTGGCTTTTCTGATAGAATTTTATGAGCTTATATTTTAAAAACACCTTTACTATTTAATATATTAATCAAGTTTCCCATAGTCAACTAGGCTCTGCTAGAATAAATGTATAGGAAGCTATGATAAAAATAACTCATTAAATTTCCCAAATAATATCATTATCTGCTAACTTCAAAAAAAGGTAAGTAGACGCTGACATAAAATAAGTCTTATCCTCACTAGGAAATGTTTTCCTTTGATCCTACTGTTTCTTTGGGCCTGAGAATCTGGGAACAGAGTTCTAATGAAAACATTCCATTAGAATTAATGTGAGTAATTGTGATGACGGTAGTGAGCTGTGTATTTGATATGGCATAAAATAAAAACTATTAATAAATTCTCACTGGATCATAGGCAGTAATTTGAATCTATAGCATGTGGTAGGGAAGGGATGTGACTACTAAGTCTAGTGATAAAATACTGACAATTTTTAAAAGTGCAAACTTGTTCAAAGACTTCAAATCTGATAGAATTCAATAATTTTTGTTATCTGAAAGTGGGTAGATTTTGTTCTCCTATCACCTTGTTTGTGTTTTATCACACAGAGGGTTAAACTGAGTCTGTAGAATGTGTTTTCCTCTAAGATGCCCTTGAGTTGGGACTAGAACCTAGACTTGAAATTCTACCCTCAGGCTTAGCTGGTATTCATTATTTCACTCAAAGTCATATATTTGCAACAGTTTAAGTAGTTAGATTTTCAGTGATGAAAGGTTATTTTATAGGCTCCAGGTTCCTGCAGAATTTTCCTAGTTATCTTTTGCTGTGTACTGTTCAGAACAGATTGGGAGCATGGTTGATTCAAATAATCACCCAAGGGCTAAATGTTATGTGTGGCCCCAGACCCCTGGTCAAGTGTTAGGGAAAATTTTTATTGATTTAAGTAGGTGTTACAGCTCAGTAAAGAATGGCCCTATGTTTGGCAAGAAAAGCAGATATGGAAACTCTACTCACAGCCAAATTTACAAGAATAAAATAATCGGTTAACGTAAAAGGAAATGGTTTTGACAGATTTACACTCTTGGGGTATATTAGAGCTCCACCAAAATTCAGGATTCAAGTGCATTTTTATCTCGAAATGGCAGAATCTGGCACTTAAGGTGGAAAGCAGTTTTCCGTAAAGGAAATGCTATTGACACGTTCAGTCACTCCTTCTCCTGTCGTGTTTTCTGCGTGTTGTGTTGTAGTAAATGTGACGCGTCCTATCAACACTCTTTTCGCTTTCTCCTCTCTGTTTAAATTTAGAGGTGGATCAACCCAAAGAAGAGAAGAAAGAATGCTACTATAACCTAAACGACGCCAGTCTCTGCGACAACGTGCTGGCCCCCAACGTCACCAAACAAGAGTGCTGCTGCACCTCAGGCGCCGGGTGGGGGGACAACTGCGAGATCTTCCCCTGCCCGGTCTTGGGGACCGGTAAGCATCAGCTGAGGGGGGCGCTCACACTCGGTTTGGTCAGGTGGTGTCCGTGAGCCTTGAAACGGTGGCATTCACTGCCGCAGTCGACTTGAGGTGAAATTAACCTGATGAGTTTCATGCAGGGCTAGAGCCGGCACCCTCAGCCCACCTCAGTATGAATCCTTAAACTTCTCTCTGTCACAGAGGGTACTGTTACCATCAGGTTCTATATGATATTTTGGCAGAAATATGATTCACTTTTATTCCACTTTAAAATTAAAATCAATCTTTTTGCTAACAATAATACAGCGTCATTCATAACTAGAGCTTGTAAATTTAGGCTAAGATTTTGCTTAATGGGCTCTTACAAAACCTTTAAAACATTAGACACCATAGTAGTGGAGAAATAATAGTCATAACATCAAATAAAACATGGGTAAGTAAAATATGGGTGAATTAGAAGAGTTTTTTAAAAAAATTATAAGTGAACCTATGAAGTCAGTAGATTTATTTGCATTTAATCCATAATTTTTTTTGAGCTTGTACTGAATTTATTTGCCAGAATTGCCTTAAATTTACTGAGTCTGAGAAAGCAAAATTGAATTTAAAACATGTATTCATGGAAGATGTTGATTCTTTTTTTTTTTTTCTTTTTTCAACTTATTTCTTTTCTTGGTTTTGTCTCTTCTAAAATCAGCTGAGTTCACTGAAATGTGTCCTAGAGGAAAAGGTTTTGTCCCTGCTGGAGAAGCTTCTTACGAAACTGGTGACGAGAACTACAAAGGTAAGAATCAAATGGAAATGGATTTGGAGCACGTGCACCTGTCAGACATTCAGGTAAATGCAGGCTTGGGTTACACAGAATTAGAGTTCATTTGGGGCCTGGAAACTGACTGCAAAGTACTAATTCTACCATTGGAATGAGGTCTCTGTGGACTGTGGGCATCAGAACACTTAAGGCCATGTAACATTGGGAGGTCACTTAACCTTCTGAGCTTCCATTTCTTCATCACTGAGATAGGAATAATATATCAAAGGTTATAATGAGGATTAAATGAGATAATATGTGTGACAGTACTTAACACAAAATTCTGTACTTAGTAGATGCTTGCTAAATTTATTTTATTCTAGAGGTATGATATTATAGAAATCACATAAATTGTGACCATATAAATTTAACTAATAATCATGTTTGTCTTTATGGTCATCAACAAAACTAAGGTTCTTCCTTTTTTAAAGAACTTATCCTACAATTGCTAGGACCTTTTTCTAATGGCCACAGATTCATAATAAGGAATGGAATAGAAGAAAACAAAAGTAGAAATGTTTTATATATTTAATGCTGCTATTATATAAGTCTACAATAAATGTGCAGCCTTTTAATTTTGGAAAATATTCACATATATTAATATATCCCCATTAACCACTCAAACTTTTGACATTTTTGTGTTGGAGATATTACCTTTTATACACGAAGTGATTTTTTTCCTTTATAGTTGAATATTAACAATTGCTAAGTAGCTGGAAAACAGACTGTAAAAACATTTTTATTGTCCACTTTTGGAAAATTAGTGCTTGAATAATATAGTATAATTCAGTAGCTGGATAAGAAATTCCATTTGTGTTTTTTTAAATACATCTGTGACTTAGTCCAATTAAATAACAAGAAGACTTGGTTTGTAATATGTGTTGAATGGTTTCCAGATTCATAAATATCACATACAATACCATATTTTTACAGCAATGTAATTGAATCTCACTTCCTGTTATGGAACAGAGCCCTGATTTCACCATAAAGTCATCCTCTCTTTTATATAAAAATGAATTCCTCCTCATCCTATTTTAGCAGTACTGTAAATGGTTGGAAGAAGATTGGATTCAGATCCAACCAGCCATATGTTCTAGGCTTAGTTTTTCCATTTTCCATCTGTGTAACTTTGAGCAAGTCATCTATGGAGTCTTCAGTTTTTAAAATGAGGAATCGATGATATTCGCTCTAAAATGCTAGAACTGATGCTAATAGTAGCAATCAAAGTAACACTTTTGAGCATCTACTTGTGCCAGAAGGTATACTGAGCCCTATACATGGGTTATCTCATTTAATCCTTTCTATCTGATTAGGCTGATGTTCCTGTTATCCCCAATTTATCATTGAGTAAACTTGAGATGGCAGGAGCCCTTAATTCTGTGGGGGAATGGGCCTGCTCATCCCCTCAGCAGCTTGTACTCTCATTAGCTTATCTTTATCACCAAGAAAGAAGACTTGTCATCAAGTTCCACCAAACTCTTCTCAGGAGCTTTCTATGCCTCAACTAGTGAATGAGCCAGAATATACATTACAGAAAGGCACATTTCTTAAAAGGTATATTCTTTAGAGAATATTGTTGGTGCCACTATGGAATCCATAGACAATTTCATCAAATATGAGGTAGCATCTCAAAAACCACGTTTACAAATATACCTTCTCTGATGATATTTTCGTCATTGCTCCTAAATTTCACAGACAAACCACATCTGATTATGTTTCTATGCCTATCAATTAGGCCTAACTTTAGGAATTTTATATTGCTGTGTATGTAAGATTCTTTGAAATATAAATAATAGAGGCTGAGCACGGTGGCTCAAGCCTATAGTCCTAGCACTTTGGGAGACCAAGATGGGAGGACTGCTTGAGGTCAGAGTTTGAGATCAGCCTGAGCAAGAGCGAGACCCCTGTCTCTACTAAAAATAGAAAAAATTAGGCAGACATGGTGGTGCATGCCTATAGTTCCAGCTACTTAGGAGGCTGAGGCAGGAGGAGCGCTTGAGCCTAGAAGTTCGAGGTTGCAGTGAGCTATGATAGGGCCACTGCATTCCAGCCTAGGGGACAGAGCAAGACCCTGTCTCAAAAAAAATAAAAAAATAAAAAATTATAATGTCAGTTAGACTCTTCTTTCTAACTGAAAGATCAAAGCTAGCTCCTTTTTGTATTTCCCCATATTTTTCCCCCACAGATGCAGATGAATGCCTACTTTTTGGACAAGAAATTTGCAAAAATGGTTTCTGTTTGAACACTCAGCCTGGTTATGAATGCTACTGTAAGCAAGGGACATACTATGATCCCGTCAAATTGCAGTGTTTTGGTAAGTTTTGAGAGGATATAGTATGGTGTACTGTGAACATATGCAGATGGAAAAAATAAGTAATGCTATGTAGTAAAAGCAATTTCTTTGAATCTAAATGACGTGTCGAAAAGATGTGTCAATGTTTTATGGATCTTTTTCTTAAGCAAGATTTAAGAAAATAAAAAACCTTCATACTACTGTTTGAATGGATTTCAAACAAAGAGTTAATATTCAATGTGGAATTATAATTCAGGTCACTGCTATAACTGAAACGCTCTTTTGGTCTGTGGAACCTCCTGTTTCATCACTCATACCATGCAAGTGAAAGTCATTTTAAATACTGACCCAGACTTTAATGCTTAAGCACAAAACCATATATACTAGGCAGAAAAACATAGCAAAAGGAAATAATTTTAAAAGTATCATAAAGAGGCATTTTATCTTAAATTTCTAGGCATATCCTGTTCATAGATGTTTTCTTTCCTTATTTAATGTCAGCAGCAACGTTGTTTTTCCAATCAGTACAACTTACATTTTTACAGTCAGAGCTGCTCTCTTTTGGATGATAATGAGTAGTTAATTAAAATGTGGCAGGGCTTGGAATCTGGACCAGATTTAGCAATGTGTAAATTTTGGAAGTGTATGAGATATAACTGATTGCTGATTTTCTTTGGTAATTTTTTTCTCTTAAGATATGGATGAATGTCAAGACCCCAATAGTTGTATTGATGGCCAGTGTGTTAATACGGAAGGCTCTTACAACTGCTTCTGTACCCATCCAATGGTCCTGGATGCTTCAGAGAAAAGATGTATACGACCAGCTGAATCAAATGGTATGTTTCCATGTGCGATGCAAACCTGTGTCCAAATAAATATCATGAGGTTTTCCTTTTGACTCAGATACGAGCTATTAGCAAATGCAAAAATGGATTCCTTGGATGTTTTGAAATAATTAAAATGAGACGGTAAGGAAATAAGAAGATGCCTATCATCAGTATATAGGAGATTTAATATCCGAACATACTCATTCTGTGGACAATGGACTACAGAGTGGCCAAGCAGATGACAAGAGTTGCTCCACGCCTGAGGGTTCATCATACCTAACCTTCAGAGACAGCCAAGGAAGATGAAAGTTCAGGGAAAGACAGATGTGGGGGACATGGATAAGGCACAGGCAGAAAGGTTGCAACTGAGAACTCTACGATGAAGTGTCACTAGTCCAGGGCTTTGGTGGATGAAATGGGTGAGAAAGCATGAATCCAAAAACTGTTACATAGAAAGAAAAGTAGAATCTGACAGAGGGGTACATGTGAAAGAGTGGGGATTAGAAGAGAGAGAAGTCCATCAGGCTTACGAAAAGCAGGCAAGATAGTGGAGCATTTTACATGACAGCGGGAAGCTATAGAGGAAGGACTGAGTTGGAACACAATGGGCAGGTGGAATTTCAGCTGACGGAATGCTACCCAGTTGGAGATGACAAAGATTTGATCCATGGAAAGACCAGTCTGGATTCAGACTTTTACTTGGAAGTCACTCTTAGAAATAGGGATGGAAACTTTGAGACTTTCTGGCTTCCACTATCATGTTTATGAAATAGAAATAACCGTGCAATTGTCATGGAACCGAACCATGTCTTCCCTTTCAGAACAAATCGAAGAAACCGACGTCTACCAAGATCTGTGCTGGGAACATCTGAGTGATGAGTATGTGTGCAGCCGGCCTCTCGTGGGCAAGCAGACGACGTACACTGAGTGCTGCTGTTTGTACGGAGAGGCCTGGGGCATGCAGTGTGCCCTCTGCCCCATGAAAGACTCAGGTGAGCCTGGGTCCAGTTCCTTCTGCAGGAGGCCTTTGGGAACAGGTTCTTCTCCCACCCTTTGGAGCCTGACATTTCTCTTACATGTCTTCACCTTCGGTCCTCCTATCTTACTTTCATCGTGCGTGCGTGCGTGTATGGGAAGAGCAGGATGGCATAAACATCTGGCTCCTGCTTTTCCTAAAATCCAGACTCCATCATTAATTTTTGAAACCCTCATTCCATTTCCCCAACAAATGATAAATGACCTGAAGAAACATAATATTAATATAACTTAGAGTCGGTGGCATGGGTCTTTAGAATTTATATTTCCTGACACTGTTTTTTTCTATAATTCTTCTCATTCCTAACAGTTTCTACTTAGAGCAAAAAGTATTAAAGTAGAGACTGTAGAAAGTCATTATAGATCAAAGTCCAAATTTTCATGTCAACCCCTATAGGTGAGAGATACAAGAAAAGGGTTAGAACAAAAAGGGAAGAGTCTAAAAGGTATATGAAAAAGTATTTGAACAAATATCCTTTCCTTTCACATTTTAGATCTAGGGTTAAACCTTTGGTCAAATGGAAAAAAATGAGACAGCCTAAGCTCCCAGTTTTATCCCCTTGCCTGGGGTTGGAGGAGGCCTGGAAGGTGCCAACTCTGTGCTTCCTGGGCTGTTTGGTGACTGCTGGGTTGTGCATTGATTGGTTATTTCTCTTCTTGCCACTGGAGCTGCTGCTCATTAAAGGAAAGCACTTGAAAGTGTTTGGTATATCCTGTTGTAAAGCTGACTTGTTAAAGCTGGAAAAATAGCGGATAGGTAGAAAGTGAAGGAGTTTTTAGTGAATATGTTCTCAGAATGGTCAAGAGGGGAAGAATTGCTTGAAAAGAGAAAATGCATTAATTTTTAGCTAATTTAATTAGAAGATATCTTTCAGGCTATTTAATTAATTAGCTTTCCGGTGTAGAAATAACTTAAAACCAATGTAGCATGAAAAAGAAAACAATTGAAATGCCCTAAGAAGAAAAAAAATAGCAAAGGATAAAGAGCAAGCATGGAAAGCCGAGATGGCAAGGATAGCAGCCCAGAGCGGTGCTGGGCCAGGGAGGCTGAGCGTGGAATCCGGCACCGCCCACAGCAGCTGCGTGGGGAGGGCAAAATAGCCTCACGCTGTGCAGCTCATTGGTAAAATGGAGGTATCTGTGTCTAACTTGTAGGGTTGTCTGGAGGGCTGGGAGGCTGTAGGTGGAGCAGAGCGTGACTGTTAGCATTACCACTGTCTCCGCCCTGGAGGCAGATACCATAGGGAGATGAAAGTGAAATCAGTAAGAAGTAAGTACAATGAGGTTTGAGTCATCTTCTCACAAAGATGTTTCCCTCTCAAATCTTTTTCACTTAATGCAGTTTATATTGTTTAACTTTTTCTCAAAAATAATATGTATTCCTTGTAAAGAATTAAAATAATCAAAGAGGTTATATCCCCTCCACCTGCCCCACCGCAGTTGGACTCTGCTCCTTAAAGATGCTCACTCTTGATAGTTGGGTTTTTATCATCCTAGTCTTTTTGCTATGCATTAATTATTGTTATATACTTATATTAGTGATTGCTATTTATATTTCTGTTTAACAGAGTATTTGGAACTGAAATCCGTATCACCGATCTAAGCCACACTCTCTTTTGTTTTGCACTTCAGCATTTCTGACATTAGAGTCATCTGATAATTGACGGCATTTAACAATGACCACAAGGCATTTTTTCACGTTTTAACATCTGTTATATCAGGATGCATTTTATGATCTATGATATCTTAGAATTGAGGAAAGGTGGTAACCTGTAAATGGCTGCATGGAATCTGTTTTATAGATGTCCCATGATTTCTTTAGCCACCTCTGATGCTGGGCACCCTTCCCTGCCCCATCCTGCCCCGATCCTGCTTTTACTGTTACAGACAATGCCGAAGTGAACCTCCATATCTGCACCTGCAGGAATGCCTCAGTAAGAAAATTTCAACAAATAAAAACACGGGTTGAGAAATGTGTAATCTTTAAATACGTTATATTACTCCCCAAAAATATTGTAAAAATTTACACTCACTTAAATTTAAGTATTTTGCTATGAAAAGTGAATTTTAGAATAATGTATCAATATTCTAAAAATGAATTTTATTTTAAATATGAAATCTATTCTTAAAAGAGGGATTTTAGAGTAGTACACCAATTATTTTCAACTGAGGTTTTAGGAAACACATTTTTAAATTCGAACAAATATATATGAGGAAATATATACTATATATTTAATAATATTTTTAGGAGAGTACTGGGTATCGGGAAAAATGGTACCATGTGTCAAATTAAAAAAAAAAAGATTAGCATTATTGCTACACTATTTCTAGTTTGTTTATATACACTAATTATGATAAATTCTCCAAAAAGAATCTCTAATGTACATGGTTCGTCAAATCCTCAAAATCAGCGGTTTTCAATTGTTTATTTTTTTTAAACAATGATGGTTTTTTGTCAACTGAATTATTATTTTAACCTCCAGTCTATAAATTCATTAGCAGCAAAGATGCCGGGAGTACTGGCTGGCGAGAACAACCACTTTGGCTCTTGAGGTGTCTATGAAGGACCCCAGGGTTCCAGGGAACACATGCTGAAAACCGTTGTTCTAAGTGTATCACTCGGAGTATAGCAGTTAGTTAGGCAGCCCAGAGGAATATTTCTTTTATACCACCTAGACGGTATAGGCTAGATGGGCCTAGAACTAGACTTAGGAATTGTCTATTCTGAATTCAGAGAGAAGTATAATACATGGCGAAGTTAAAACAGTTTTTCCAGAGGTCCAATGACTAGTTGGCATCCTCTTAATTAGCAGCTGGTCTTCTAGTCTTACCTATACTAAGCCCTCTCTGTTGAGCACATTTTTTGCTGGAGGATGCTAACTAAGAGAAGCCAGGGCAGAAGGGTTAGCACCTGGGCTCAGAACCAGGTTGCCTGGCTTTGAATCTTGGTTTGGCAACTTCTTACCTGCATGACCTTGTTGTTTTGTCTCTCGGTACCTCAGTTTCCTCACGTGAAAATAACATCACCTGCCTCACAGGGCAGTTGTGAGAATTTAAGTTAATATGTGAACACTTAAAATAGTGTTTAACATACATAAGCTTTCAGGAGATATTAACTATTGCTGCTACTACTAGGTGTCTCAGATCCAAATACATTTTCAAATGTAATTAAAATCCAGAGGATTCTGTGAAATACACAATTACCTAATAGCATCTGAACATGAATTAAGGAAAGACAAATGCAGAAACAATTGTTCTTAATATGAAACTTTCTGTTCTAGACCACTGCTTTATAAACATTAGTGAGCGTGTCAGTTACCTGGGGAAGCATATCAAAAAGCAGGTTCTGGTTCCTCGGTCGTAGAAGATGGGGACGAGGGGGAGGTTCTGCGTTTCTAAAAAGCCCCAAGGCAATGCTGCAAGGCTCTAGAGACATCTAACAGCATCCCCACTTTATTTCGTTAAAACCTACTTTAGTGCCGGTAGTTATTAATTTTCCATAAAGGAAGCAAAGAATGTGTGAATTTTAAAACTGGTTTGCTCGTAATTGCTGCCATTGAACCTTTAAAATACACTGTTCCCGGATATCTTGATAGTTGAGAAGGACCACATTGTCTATCTGTTCGTCTAATCCCGGCCTGTCAGACCCCAAATCTCCCAGTTTCCCTAGGAGTACAGCACCGCTTTGGGGAACAATTCGTTACTGATGGAAACAGTGCTGGAGGAATTTGGGGAATAAATCGCAGCACTTGTCATCAGCTTTGAGCATTAAAGTGCAGTGTAAAGTAAAGCTTTGGCTCTGGAGCAGGCTTTCACACTTCTGGTCCAATAGGTCACGGGCACTAATTCTTACTAAAGCAGCAGCTACATCCGAGAGCACCGGTAGGTGGAGGAGGTAGGAGTGGCTGCTTAAATAGCGCTCTCTGAAGTCAGATGGCATCTTGCAGATTGGTCCCACATGCAGGGGAAATGAGTGGAGGGTGATGGATTGTGTCAGGGTGACTTTACATAAGGAGCGTTGCACAATCATATAATTCATACCTTTTCGGGGGCTTAGGATCCCATTTCAATCCTCAGCGAGAGTCTCAGAGGCCAAACAGCAGGCTAAATTAGGAGAAAGTTCCAGACTGTTGGCGGCAGCACTGCAGATGTGATAGCAGCAGTTTGTGTCGCAGCGATCGTGGACTGACAGCCTCCCCATCCAGCCCTCCGGAGGCCTCCCTACCCTGTTCCCCTCCTGCCTCCTCCTCCTCTTCCCCGTTCACAACGCCCTCTGATCCTGCCCACTCTTATAGATGTTTTTGGTGGCTTAACTGCCTTGGGAGGATCCTCAGATTTGAGCTCTTTATCATACTGTTTTGCCAGCCTCTGAGAGGCAAGCTGTTTGGAAAACCAACTTAAGAAAAATGAATCACTGTATCCATACCATAAATGAGAGAGGGTGGTCATCGTTTGAGCTTTCTGGGAAATGCTAGAAGGAAATCATAGAGTTATCAAAACTTTGAGATCTCTGGATATGGAGTTGATGGAATATGAATTTTCTGTGGCTTGGCTTTTCTGGGTCTCAGCTGTGTAATAAAAAATAATGATAGCCAACATATATACGGCACAATGCCAGGCGCTGTTCAAGATGTTTTCCATCTATTAAGATATTTAATTTTCCAAGCCATCTCAGGAATACAATTACAGCAGTCCCCACCTTATCCAGGGTTTTCACTTTCCAACATTTCAGTTACCCGTGGTCAACTGAGGTCCAAAATATTAAGGGGAAAATTCCAAAAGCAAACAATTTATAAGTCTCAAATTGTTTGCCATTCTGAGCAGTCAGATGAAATCTGGCACTGTCCTATCTGGGATGTGAATCATCCCTTTGTCCTGCGGATCTGTGCCGTGTATGCTACCCACCCATCAATCACCTCGTACCTGGCTTGTTTATCAGATCAAAAAACATAGCATATATAAGGTTCAGTACCATCCGCGGTTTCGGGCATCCACTGGGGGTCTTGGAATGTGGTCTACAGTGGATAAGGGAGGACTACTCGACCTCCTTTCTCTGGTGGAGAATCTGAGACACAGAAAGGTTAGGTTACCTGCCGACGATCATGTACCAGTAAGTGGCAGATTCACATCCAGACATCCTGGCTCCAGGATCTGTGTTCTAACCGCTTAGTGTTACTCAAGTCTGTTTCTCCCCAAGACCTCAAGACACATCTTAATAAGTAGTACCCTTCAGAATATAAAATAACAAAGTGAAGAATTAAAGCTAAGATTTTAAGAATTTTCTCACACATTGTATGTTAAGAGCAAAAGTACAGTTTTAGGGCTAACAGTGAGCACAGAAATATTAGAAGCAGTGTGTCATCAAATCTGTGTCCCTAGACACGTTGGCAGACATAATAGATAACTATATATATATTCAATGAACTAATGAATGAAAGCAAGTCAATAATTCTCAGTAAATAAAACTACTGGTGATGCCTATCACTTAATTTAAAATGAACTTTTAATGCTTTTATTTATTGCTACTCTTAAAGTAGAAACTTAAAATTATGAATTACAAGATCTATAGGGAGCCATTATTTAATGGAAATAAAAATCTATTGATCTGCAAATGAAAAAAAATTATACATATTCGAACACTGGAATTTAAAATGCCCAGTGATACCAGTGTCTTGTTATAGTTGTTGAAACAATTAGACTTCTGATAAGTAAACTGTTAAAATAATTAGACTTACTGTGAATAAACGGACCATAAAGACAATAAATGGGACTAGTGTGTTGAAAGAGTGCCATCTACTGGTGGTATATTATGTACTGCAACACAGGTGCTTTGACCTTGGAAATACTCTTGATGAAAGAGTTCAGGTGTAGAAAGGTAAGAGTGCTTTACAAAAAGTCCCAAAGGAAACTGCCACAAAAGAAATTGGAAAACGTCACAAAGTTTAATAAAACACTAATATTGACCAAAAGATAGAGGCATGAGTCCTCTCAGTGTTGCTAGGAGAGCAATTTGAAGGAACAGATGTACAGATACATCTGAATAAAAATTCTAGTCCTGGGGATTTATTCTATAGATATCCTTGTATTTGAATGCTAGGAAGAAAAATACAGTAATTACAGCATGATAAGAAAAATTGGGAGTCACTTCTGTTCATAGGGAATTGATCGATACATTACGGTGCATGCATGCAGTGAATATATTGCCATTTAGAAAATGAGGCCTATCTAGATCCTAATGCAGACTGATGTCTAATCTGTATTTGTAAACAAGGCATAGAACAACATATTTACTATGTATAAAAAATGGAAGGGAGGAACGTATCTAGCCAGGTTGGGGACTATCTGTTCATATCTGTTCTTCTTTACTGTTCGAATTCTTTTTTAACAGCACAGTTGGCCCTCTGTATCTGCGGGTTCCGCATCTGCCGATTCAACCAACTGCAGATCGAAAATATTTGGGAAAAAGAGACACACTGCTTCTCAGACTTTTGACTAAGATCAAGTGTAGTATCTGTTCTTATCAGTTTAATATCTGATATATCCTCTATCCAAAGACAATATAGTAAATGAATTTTTGGAGCAGGGAGAGCGAATAGGAACTTGTTCTATCCACTCCATACATCGACCTGGTATCGCAGTACCTCCAGGAACAGTGCACCCCTCCCACAAAAAGGAAAAAATCACAATAAAAAAATAACAGTACAATAAAAAGTAATACAAATAAAAAAACCAATGCAGCATAGCAACTATTTACATAGCATTTACATTGTTTTTGATATTATAAGTAGCCTAGAGATGACTTAAAGTAATTTACTTTAGGAGGACATGCATAGGTTATGTGCGAATACAACACCATTTTATATAAAGGACTTGAGCCATCAAGGATTTTGGTATGCACGGGGGCTCCTGGAATCAATCCCACTGGGATACCAAGGGATTACTGTACATGCTTATCCTATTCAAAATAAATACTGTTTTCTAATTGCCAAGTGGAAGCTACAACTGCTAAAACAGTGTAGGGAAAGAAAGGATCCTGAGCTCTAGATAAGAAGTCAACAGACATGGCCCCACTCTCACCTCTGCTCCTGATTAATGATACCCCCTGGTAACAGCTGCCTACACCTTGATTTCCTAATCGTGTAAGTTAAGAGAAAGGTCAAACTAGAATTTAAACTCTCTGAGGGCAGGAATTCTGTGTAGTCTGTTCATCACTGTATCTCCATGTAAGTGTAGAATGAATGACTTATGAAAGAACAAATGGATTTTGTTTAATGTCTGTTGAATTAAAGAACAAAAGTACAAAGTCATGCTGTGAGTAGGCACTTAGTGAGGATCCGTTGAATAAACCGATGGTAGTGTTATCTAAATTCCTTTGTGTTAGGTAGACTACACTCTAGGACTAGGGGAATGGAAAGTATTTGTAAGTTATTCATACTCCTCTTAATAATGCTGAGAAGAATGATTATTACTGCATATAAATTATGTACATTTTGTGGTTTACAAGAAGAAATAAGTAAATTATCTGAAATGAAGTCTACGTTATTTGTAATTTACCTGCTTTCAGTTTTAGTTGAATTATTTATATATAACACCTATGTACTAGGCACAAAATTTTGGAACAGATGTGCAGTTTGTATTTAATGAAATGTAAAATGAAATTCAGAATTAGAATATTTTATTCCTAAATATTAAGGCATTTAAATGTGCAAATGATACATTATTTAATAAATTCACCATTTGCTATGACACAAAATTTTTGAAAACTTCATAATAGCTAATGTACCCCAACTTTTTCATATAATTTTGCAAAAGTAAAAGAATTTGGAATCTATATGAAAACAGTTGAGCTAGCGATTTCTTCCACATCCATGCATAGCTCTTACATGTTCCCAAAGGTCTCAGTGTAAGAATTTTCATAATACCCTGGGAGATGTGAAGGAAGACAGGGATTTGACTCTTGGACTAAACTTGAAAAAATATCGTAACTGGGCAATAGTTGCAAAAGGCCTTTCAGCAGTCATGGTTTAAAGGCTTTTCCAAGAAATATGTTTCCAAAGAATATTAATAATAACTTTGGAACATCCTACATATGAGACATAATGAGTGGTCACTGCCTTTGCTTTGGGCAATCCAGGGATCTTGTTCTGCTTTGGCCTCGATTCTGTGTCATTGCACTGGACAAGTTACTTCAATCTTCTTTATCCAAAGTTGAGAGGTTATGATGATTAATACTCCGCATATGAAAACATTTAATTTTTCGATCATAGATCCTGAGCATTATTATTAAAGAGTAGCTGTTAATCAGTTGTAATGGAAAATTAACATCAAACTAGAAAGATATAGAAGGCCTCCAAAATTGAGTGGCCTGAATTCCTGGTATCTATGGAACTAGACTGAATTGAGTATTAAATGGAATGGCCCATAAGCCATTCATATTGTTCCTCATTGAAAGGATTCTTTATTTAGAAATTTCCTCTCATCCCTCCCAAAGAAAGGATAAAAATATTTTTCCTACTCTAAAAGGATTGTTGCAAAATAAAATTCAGTAACAAATTACGGCACAGCTCTTTGATGTAGTGCGATCCTTGTGTTAGTGTTCTCATCTGTAAAATGCTAGTGTCAGCAATCTGCCGCAGAGAATCGCTTGAGGATTAGACGTGATATGGCATGTGAGATTCTTGGCATATAGTAAATGCTCCGTAGGTATTAGCATTATTATGAATCAAATCCTGTTTTAGGAAACAAGTTGAGCTAATGCTTATCCCACACTGACAGTGCTAGAACTCTCTTTGAAAAGAGACAAGAATCAAAAAGACAGTAAGGTGTGGGAGTATGTTCGGGGAATAGTGCAGACCCGAATACACCTGTGGACTGGCAAGAAGCTTCACCTGTGTCCCGCCAGGCTTCTAAACTACCAGTGTAAGTTACGACGTCTGAGGAAGGCTTTATGCATAGAAAGGGCCATTTCGTGTTGGGTTTTAGTGAACATTCAGTGTATTCAGTTTATAAATGTTAACACCTAGATTTTCCTAAGAATTTAACTTCAACTTAGCATTTTGTCATTCTATTTATAAGTCTGATAGCTTTCTATAAAATAAGGTCAATTTTTTTTTTTTTTTTTTTGAGACAGAGTCTCACTCTCTTGCCTGGAGAGAGTGCCGTGGCGTCAGCCTAGCTCACAGCAACCTCAAACTCCTGGACTCAAGCAATCCTACTGTCTCAGCCTCCCAAGTAGCTGGGACTAC
>CAUYSK010022350.1:0-86092 GCA_963575035.1 Avahi laniger | reverse complement strand
GCTCAGACACACACAGATGAGTCTATGTGTCATTTTAAAGTTCTCTCTTGGCCAACTCGAATCACTGTGGGGGTAACCTGGCCCAAAGAAATAAGTCTGGGTCCTTGTTCTATAGCAATGATACACTGACAATGAACTAAGGGGTGTTTTCACTTTGTCTTGTCTGAGCTAGACTGGTCCCTTCACGCCCTCACCTCCTGGAGTGTGCCCTGTCACCTGCTCTCCCTGCAGATCAGAAATGCAATGTTTTATCTCAGGTTGAAGTGCCTGGAATAGTTCCTTGAGCCACAGATAAGCTTAATAAATATCTGTTGAATGAGCAGACAGGACGACTTTCACGTTATCTTTGACGGTGGAGGAGGCATGAGAGATCTCAGATGCCTGCACAAAAGTGCTTTGCCCGCGGTATTGACTTCACAGGATGCTGGTGTATCTGTGTAGCACAGTATCCCTTAGCGCTGTGAAAATCTACATCCAAATCTAGAAACTCCTGAAATTCTGCTCCCAGTGCACATAAGATACAGGATGTGAAGCCATGTTTTCTGTGACATAGAATTTGTCAAATTAACGAGGAACAAAATCAACACACCATGACCTCTGCTTTAATAAATAACTTTGCACTCCAGGTTTCCGAGATTATTGCTTATTTTGTTGCAAATAGCTCTACGGGCTGTGGAAGCCACAAAGTAC
Organism: Avahi laniger; assembly: GCA_963575035.1. Lineage (NCBI taxonomy): Eukaryota > Metazoa > Chordata > Mammalia > Primates > Indriidae > Avahi > Avahi laniger. The sequence goes on along the minus strand of CAUYSK010022350.1, from coordinate 85,402 downwards.
AAATCTTCAAATACTTAATTCCAAATATCATGGAAAATAATAGCTACACATAGGATGTTTATAGAGGGCAAGGTAGGTCATATCACTGTTAATCACTAAAAAATGTCCCAGAAGTTTAAAATTTCTATCTGAAGATATAAATTGGCACAGATACTATTTGCAGGGGAAAATAACTTCTTCCCCTCACCTAGTTGATAATAAATTGCTAATTACAAGGATAAAATTGCATTAGAAATAAATGTACAAGCCATGCAATAGTTTTCGAAATTAAAAAAAAAGAGTTATTTAAAGACTATGGGCATTTCTTTCCTACAAAAATGGAGCTTAAAAATAAAGCTTGACTGTCAACAAAGTCCTAGCAAGAGCCTCTCGGATGTTTTAGGAATGCAGCTGCTTCTTTCTCAACCTCCTCCAGCAGAAAATGAACTGCTTAAAATCCAGACGGTTACAACATGCAAGGTTGACCTTAACTGATACAAAACTGGTCCAAGAGGATCTGCAATATTGCCCTCCTCATGCTAGCGGGGGCTGCCGTGCACCCGCAGTGACAGTTAAGTGAAAAGGTAAGGCACACGATTTCATGCACAAGCACCTGTAACAGCTCTCGGAAACCCTGCCATGCAGCTGCTCGGATTTGAAACGTACAGGGTTCATTGCAGGAGAAATGAAGGTCACTGCTGACATTAAAACTGACATGGTTCACATTTCAAAGTATCCACGGGGATAAAGTATTTCTTCTCTGTTTTCATAAGTAACCGACCTCAAACAATATGGCCAAGTAATCTATGTCCTCTGGTTTAGACTTCAAGATCGGACATTGCCCCTTATTCCTAACAGCTCCTTGAAACTCTCCATTGATTTCTGACTAACTCATTATTTTATTTAGTTGACTCTTGGGAAAGTCTATTACATTCAGAAGGAATTTTTAAAAGGAGATTCTCTTATAGAGAAAGAACTTCCTTTCTCTGAGACACCACATGCAAAAGATTTACTTTGAGTCAGCAAACATCTATTTAAATCTCTTTGATGCAAAGACTTGTGCTGGACACTGGGGAGAATCAGTCACATCGGCACATGAGTCCGGTTTGGGCCCAGCCCGCAAGCAGCTTGCAATTTTGCAGAGCAACAGGCTCAGAGGTAGCTGCTTTTCAGCTCTTACTGTTTTTAAAAGACAGGGTACACAGCAGCAAGTTCAGATTTTTCTGGTCTCAATATCTCACTTTACTGCTATATTTTCCTTTTAACATGCAAATACGCCAGCCTCACCAGATAGCCTTGCCTTTTATTGTACAGAGAAAAGAAATCCAGGACCATGGGGTGGGGTGATGAGAGAAAAACAATGCAAACCATGCAGACTTTGGTTTGTGGGTCGGTTTAACCACTTCCTTGTGATGTGATCAGATGTAATTTTTAAATGTGTTAGCCTCAATTTCTTCATCAATAAGACCAGAAGTCCAAATTATTTTAAATTAACGTAGCTAAAGAATTACAGGCCATTGAGCACTGCATTTAAATCTCAAAGGAGGTACGGTGATCATCTTTTATGGATGCTTCATGCAAAGGATGGATTCCACTTTCTAGAAGGGTTTATAGCAGCCCTCCCTTAAGACTGGATGAGATCGGAGCGTACCACACTTCTCAGGAAAGAATCACTCCTGGCCTATGTAGAGAGGATACACTCCCACGGGGGCTGCAGCACAGCTTGAAATAGCCTGCTTCAGGCTAGAAGATACATCTTTGAAATTTCCTCTTTCATCATAAAAAGTTATACTATTTTCATTTTAGTCTAAAATATACTCCTGTTTATTATAATATAAATTTGGTATTCTTGATCAGTTAAATTATATCATTTACTTTCTCTGTAATGCTATAGGAAATGGAAAATTCAAAACATTCTCCATACGTATACAAAGGCGTCTTTGTTCCTGGCATGCTGGTGCCTGGGAGTATACATACTACGTGGGTTCAACACGACAAATAGATAGCTCTGAGTGCACAATTGGTTCTCTAGAGCCGCAACACACAAATACTTCCAACAATTTTCCATTATAGAAATAAAGCCACTTACTGTTAAAGGTCATGCTAAAGATTCCAGTTAAATTCTGCATGAGCATATCTGAGTTTCTGACTGTGCTCCTCAGAGCCTGATGACTGGGTAAAACTATCAGGTCCCATCTCCCAAAATGCTAAGAAAGGATTAAGTTGATAGAAGATAACCATTAGTAATGCCTAAAAAATTAGATGGATAAAAGACTCAAATAGTAATTACTAATCACAAAGAAATGCCAACTGTAACCAAAATTAAAATGTAAATTGACAAAAGAAGCTTAAGACATAACAACTGCATTCAAAAGCAACAAACGTGACTAAGATCCCCATTTCATATCTCTTTTTGTTAAATGAATGAATGCAGAGCAAAATACCGTCAAATGATGCTTGAATCACTCTCCCCCAGGAACACCAGGAGCAAGTACAAATGGACTTTGAGATAAATCTTTGCTAATCTCCAGGCCCAAGTGAATCTTTTAAGTCTGCAATCCATGGCTGCATTGCTTCAATAAGCTGAATGAATTTTATTTTAAGACAGATTTGAAGGCAGGAAAATTATAAAGCCATTTATATTAAACAACAATGACATCAAAAACATGTCTTTATTGGAAGAGTTGAGGGAAACTACACGGTAGAACCACTTCTTAGATTAAATGCTCTGCTGGGACCTGGGTTTTAAAGAACGTATCTGGAAGGTTAAACTTTGACCATGCAAACATGGTTATTTTTCAGTTTGTCTTCAGCTTTGGAAACTGAGGAACGATGAATAAAGTTGGAAAGAGGTACGAAGATGTACTAGGCAGCCTTACAAGGAGCAAAGCAGGGAAAGAGTAGGGATGATTTTTTCCTTTTTGTCAAATTACATCAAGGTAATAATTTTTTACATGTTTCCAAATTTTACATTTTAAAATTTTTAAAAGAATAATGTTGTACAGTGAGATTCAAGGAGCAGAAATACTGTTTTCGCTTGGGGGGCACTGACAGGGGAGGAGCCCCAACGTATTACACACTGGTTAGGGCGAGAAGAATTCAAGTGCGTCTTTGGCTTTGCCCATGTCATCTTTATATGACTTAATACTGTTTTTCCTGAGTCGAATTGAGGTATCCAGGAATGTGTCGGACCTTCTGTTGAATTGGATATGTTAACCAATACAGCCAATATAGCTGTTCTGCCTGCAGATGCTATACTTTCTGTGCTTGGCTCAAGCTCTTCCTTTTTATTGAACTCATTATGTTTTTATTCACAAACTTCAGACTACCAACAGATAACCTTGACTAGATGAAGATCAAACCACTAGTGTTCATAAGTAGAGGAGAGAACAGGCTTGATTCCAGAAGGGAACCTTCAGGTTCACATAAAACCTCAGGATGTTCTGGTTCCCAAATAGTTCACTTTTTTGTTTAAGAGAGAGGGAAATATTTATCTTGAATGTAAACTCAAAGGACACAAATTGTGTACCTGAATTATATTTTAAGCCTAAAAACTGGCAATGAATAGCACATCTATCTTACATATCTTCCTATGTATTATAACTACGTGTGATTTGATAAGCAGCATCATTGAAAACCTCACCTTCGACTTCAACATTTGTCAGCAGATGGACCACAAGCAAAAGTTTTCTCAGCTGGCCTGATTGACTTACAAGCTGTGAACAAGTGTGATCCTTCCCTTTTGCAGTCCACAGAATGAGCCAGAGCCAAGGCGATGCCCTCCTTAAATTCCTGGATTTTATATGGAAACTGAAGGTCAAAGAGATTATGCTATTCTCTTAAGGCCAAAAAGTTAGCTGTGTGGCACTGAGGCTCCTTGAATTATTATTCAAAAGGTAGACAAAAGAGATACCAATCTCTTCTTATACAAAAGTATATGTTTATAAAACACAAAAACAAATAAAATTATTACCTTGCATTAGTACAATAAGCAGTACACAGAAAAGGTGTTTATAGATAAATTAACACTATTCTCCAATTTTAATCTATTATATGGTTGATTATATCTAACTTGATTAATGATGTATGACTTATATACATAAAAGTAAAATGATCAGAAAATATAAATAGAAACCAAAAACCTTTATTTTCAAATCTGTAATTAATTGTGAATTTGATATACCTCCAGGAAGATACACTATTTTAAAGTAAAGACCAAAGGAATATATTTAAATGTAAATTCAAAAGTCAGCAAACCTTATGTTAATAAAGGACACACTGATATTATGAATAGTGAAAGAGAAAGTAATTGCTGGTGAATGAGAAAGTAATTACTGAGACCAGATTTGTTTTATAGATTCTTCCTAAATCTTTTGTACTGAGAAAGCTTTGCATTGTTCTCTCACAATAAAAAAACGGCAAATAAGCAAATGAGAAATGCTCTAACTCACAAATAACAATGAAAAAAGAACCCAAAAACTAATGATAAAAATAATCTCCTGTATCAAATGGGCAAAGACTAAAATTATGAACACATTCAATGCTGGAGAAGATACACGAGGTAGCCCTCTCAATTACGGGCAATCAGAATACAAAACGGTAGGGTGTGTCCCTGGAAAAACTTTGGCAATATACATCAAGAACCTTAAAAATGTCCATTACTATTAACCTATTTCCATTTTTATGACTGTTCTTAGAGTCAAAGCATGAAGTCAATGATTTCTGTGAAAGAATATGGATTTCAATCTCAGCTATTTTTTAAAAAACTAGAAATAATTTAAACGATCGACAATAGGAAATGGCTAAAGAGAATATTCCCAGATGACAGAATCTTAGGTACCTATTTGAAGAAAATTGTTTTCATGGAATAGTTCATAGCAGAGAAAATCTATTGTGATATCATGATAATGGAAAAAGATACAAAACTAGACATACAGTATAATTACATACCGCACATACATGCGCATGCAAATATTTAGGCATATTAAGATACTGGAAAGAATTAAACCAAAATTTTACTTACCATAAAGGTAAAAATAATTTATAACATTTTTCTAGTTTATTGTGAATCATTTCTGAATCAAAAAATAAAGTATAATGGGAAAAAAACCCAGAAGGATCACCAAAAATACAATGTAGAGTACCGGAGTATCCCTGTGCAGGCTTTCATGACATGTTTATGCACGGACTCACCAAAGTAAGAAGAAGGAGTCCTTTTCTCTTACGTACATGTAGGGCATTCCTCTGCCACCTTGCACAACAAGGGATCTTATTCAATCAAGTGGTTGGTTATACACACACACACTTAAATTTAATTGAAAATAGTAGCTTCTATTTATAAAATCTCCCAAAAGTAATAATATGAAAAATGTTACTGCAACAATATTATTTTTCCAGCAATTATCTCCCTGTGTATCTGAGAGTTGGCTCATTTTCTTCCAAAGATGTTGCCAGTTATTAATATAAAACTGACAGCTTAGCAGCAGGGAACAGGCAGGGCATTGCTCACAGTGAGATAATATGATCATCACCACATATTTTAATGTCATCTTTATCAACTGTAATGGAAGGTTTAAAATACTGACTGGTGGGCTGCATTCTGACTTACATAAAACTCTTTTGAATTTTTCCTTTGAGAAACTGAAAAGTGATTTTAATTATCTACTACTATCAGAGCAGTTGCGTTCTCATTTTTAGCATTTTCCAATTCCTTTCCTGAAATACCAAAAGCATCATCTTAGCTGTTCTTCTTGCATGTTGAAAGCATTCGTCATTGGCAGTCATTCACCTTGCCAAGGGAGGCTGAAATGTTGCATTTTAAAAGCAATATTGTGCTGCTTCCTGCCACAGCAGTGACTAAACACGCAGCAAAAAGAAAAGCATGTCTCATTTTTATTCCTTGTTGGAAACAGGTTTGTTCAACAGATGTTGTTAAGGCTTTTAGGCTTCTATTAGTCAACATTTTAATTTAAATTTATTAAAGACTAGAAATACTGTGTTAGGATTGTTAATACCTACTAACCACGAAATCAGAATTTAAAGCAACTTTAAAAGGGCATCTAGAACAGTCTTGAAAGCCAAGAGAGACGACACTTAAAATGGCTAGGGTATGTAACTATTTTTGCTTAAAAGTCTGAAACCAAAGATTCTTTGACTTTATTCATTAATTCATTTTGGCATTTCACTAAAAAGTTCTTTCTGATATGAGGGCTAAGTCTCCACTATTACAATTTAAGCCTCTTAGCCAACCTTACAGAATATGTAACGAAGCTAATTTCTTTTGCTCTTCCCATTTGAATAGCATAGACTACAAAATTCTACTCTCAACTGTCTACTCTGCAGATTAAATAGACAGTTTCTTCTACTTTGTCCTAGACTTCTAAGCTATAATTCAAATCTAGGCATTTTCCCTTTTTTCCTGACAGAACATCTCCACATTTTCTTTCTGTCCTTTTATTCACTGAGGTTAGAAATAACCATGTCCCAAACTAGCTACATGCTTTCATTTTGGATGTATGAGTGTCTCTGAAACCCCAACATAAATATAGGCAATATGTGGAAGAACTGAATTGCATGGAAAAGACATTTCAAAAATAAAATGCATGGCTACATGGTCCAAGAATAAATGGTGCTCATAAATTGTTATTCTACTCCTAATGTTAGCATTACATTTTAATTTTATTTTAGAACTCACTAATCTGGATGGGTTTACATCTTATACTCAAATACATGAGTTTACATTTTAGTATCGGCTAAGATGATTATTTTTAGATGTCATCTTACATATCTTAGGACTCTATTTGACCACTGACTCAATAATCGGCATTTTAAATAGTTTCATCACATTAAAATATACCCAAATTGGGTGGACAGCATGAAGATGAAGCAGACACTCCCCAGGAGGGAGAGGTCGCCAAGGAAGGTTCACAAAGGAAGACAGGACCAGGAGCACAAGAGGAGGAGAGGGACACGTCTTCAGACCCTTACCTGACATCCGTGCACGTTATGCAAGTGATGTCTCGGCTATTTGTTGTGATCAGGTTCAAAGCTACTGACGTTTCCTTGTTGGAGGTTGGGTGTGCTCCACATTTAAAGAAAAATTCCTGAAAGAATGAGAAATATGATCACACACATGGATCCCAGCTTCCCATTTTTCCTTCTCTAAACATTTCGACAGTAAACAATCTCTTTGGGCAAGAGAAGAAATCTGTTATTGGCCGTGGGACAGAAATAAGTCAGTGTCAGATGCTGTGAGGGACAGAAGGCCCCTGTGGCAAAGTGGTCCACGATGCCTGAGGAGGGTCCAGGGTCCATGCGGGCAGCCCTGCCTTCGCTCTGCAAGCCCGGGAGCTGGGGAAGCACCCTGTGCTCCTAGTGCAGCGATGCCTCTGGGTAACAGAGAGTCTAGAAGAGTAACAGAGTGTGGATGCAGGAGGAAGCTGAAAACAGATCTCACAAATGAAGAAAGGAAGACCTGGAGCCACGAAATGATTTGCCTGTGGTCAAACAATAACATGAAGCCAGGAAGTAACCCAAGCTTCCCAAAGGGAAAGCCAGTGCTTTTTCTCCAGCGTCACTGCGTGGCTGACCACCTAGCAGCGCAAGGAATCTAAGGAGCCTGACTGTAAAGCACGCAGTGCACACGGACGTCCGGTGGACACACAGGACGACAGCGGACTGTGGCTCTTCCAGCCCCACGTGCAGCCTGCCCCTTCCCCGCCTCAGCACCCCAGGCTTCCCTGGGCACTCAGGTCACCCCCCAAACCCCGTGCCAGGCAGCTGGGACTGTCTGAATCCCATCCCTCTCTCCCTCTTACTTCCTTTCCCCAGCCACGTCCTGCAATACATTATTTAGCTTTGTGTATAGGTCACGTTTTTATTGATAATATTCTCCCTTCTCAAGCAAAAAAAGTCTGTTTTTATTTTTCTTCATTTCTTTGTTTTCTAATTTCTGTATTTGTTTTCACATCTCTTCTTTCCATTACACCACGGCATTTGGCCAGTAATTTCTCTCTTTGTAAAACAGCCTTCCCTGACACCAACATCTGTAAAGCTAAATGTCCTGCTACTGCAAAAAACCTATACAAATATATTACTGGAGGATACAAGCAGCCCTGCACACGACACTACTCCTAACTCCGTTTGTGTATAATCACCTGGAAGGGAGAAAGTATTTTCCCTTTAAAATTAGACCTGGCATCAACAAACTTTTATGTAAAGTGTCAGATATTAAATATTAAATGCTGGCCGGGTGCGGTGGCTCACGCCTGTAATCCTAGCTCTCTGGGAGGCCGAGGCGGGCGGTTTGTTTGAGCTCAGGAGTTTGAAACCCGCCTGAGCAAGAGCGAGACCCCGTCTCTACTAAAAATAGAAAGAAATTAATTGGACAACTAAAAATATATAGAAAAAATTAGCCGGGCATAGTGGCGCATGCCTGTAGTCCCAGCTACTCGGGAGGCTGAGGCAGGATTGCTTGAGCCCAGGAGTTTGAGGTTGCTGTGAGCTAGGATGATGCCATGGCACTCTAGCCCGGGCAACACAGTGAGATTCTGTCTCAAAAAAAAAAAAAAAAAAAATTAAATGCTTTCAGTTTTGTGGGCTATATGGTCTTTGTCACACTTCTCAACTAAGTGCTATAGCCTCAAAGCAGTCATAGACAAAATACAAATTAATAGGTGTGACTATGTCCTAATAAAACTTCATTTACAAAAAAGTATGACAAGTTGGGTCTTGCCTGCAGGGCATAGTTTGTCCACCCTGAGATGTTTGTGGAATGCCTGATCCATACCTGTATCCTAACTGTGCCTGGCAGAGGAAAGTCATTCGATATAGTTCTTAGAACATTAGATTTAGTGAATGCTATTGTTGTCACCTTCCATATTTGACAGCATCACTTAATTTATTCTTTCCCTACTTAGAGTCTTACTCATCTCACTGTCCTCTGACACATCATACCATCAGTAACACTGGTGCATCTCAAACTCCGTGTGCCTCAGGACCACCTGGGGTGGGGAGCACTGGGTTGTTACACTAGACTGCTAAGCTCCACCCCAGATCTTCTCAATTCTGGGGTGGGGTCAAGGATTTGCATGTCCAGCAAGTTGCCAGGTGATGTTACCACTGCTCTGGGAACCACACTGTGAGAACCTTTGAGTTACATCAACATCAGTGGCAAAGTGAGTAAACTCTATTTCTCAGAAAACTACAGCCACAGCAGACCTTGCTTACTGTACCTGAAAATAATGCCACATCTCAGGTAAAATATGATATTTTCCAAAAATCTGGAGTGTGCCATTTCAAAGAGAAGTGTCCCAAAGCCAGAGCTTTAGAGTCCAGGCTGTTCTTCATTACAAGTTTCTAACCAACCCCAGATGGTATAACTGCTAGCTAACTGGAACCTACCCTACCTGGGGAGTGGCATATTAGCCAACCCTCCTGCCTGCAGTGCTCAACCCATGGAGTCCTGCTAGAATAGACGGATGTCCAGTGTGTGCAGTGGAGCCCAGGGTCAGGCATGTCCAGAGAGTCCTGCTCACGAGCCCAGGTCCTTCCCTGGGGCAGCAGGGAAATCACACTGACTGATTTTTCTTTTTTTTCTGAACACATGGGATGCCATCCTTTTCACTCAATCTTTCGAAATGCTACAAATCGAGTCCTTCAGAGGCCAGTTCAAGGATATTGAGAGAAAGATTTAAAACAATTCCTGACCACTAAAACAAAAAGTTTGAAGGACATGACCGACCCTTATGAAATACATTAAGCTAGCTAGCTACGACTGCTTTTTGCAGACATGAAAAAAATCCTCATTCATAACATAAAGTAATTCCTCCAAAACAGCTGAGTTGGCTGGACTATTGAGAAGGTATTTCATATACAGATAAATAGATAGAAAGCATTTATATTTTTTCTTAGCTTGCAGAAAACTACTGGTAGACATTCAGCTAACAAATCACAAATTGTTCTTACACTAGATAGAACTCAGCCAGATAAAAGCCTTTTTATTGGGGGTGGATGTTTATAGATAATAGTATAAGGAGTCACAGATATTTGGAAAAATCCAGTAATTATATGCTGTAATAAAGCTAAAATATAAATGATCAGCTCTGTATATTAAATATGTATGTCTCATCAGTGAATTTCAGTGCTTTCTCCACCAATTTTTATGAGAGAAGGCTTTCTATTTTTCTGCAGTATTAGAGTAATTGACAAGAACTCTGAAGGAGCCGAGATTTTACCCAGCATGCAAGCTAACAAGCTAGTCAGCTGCAGTATCATGGATGCTGGCAGAAGACAAGAGACTCCTAGATCAGAGACAAAGGACTGTGGGACTCAGAGCACAGGCAGAAAGACGCACAAGCACCATATTCCACCGGTTCCCTGCACCCCGTCTCCCTCTGGCTTGCCGCTGACAGATCAAGCTAGCTGCTGCATGTGCAGTAGTTACATCACAGCTGAGGACCCTGAGCTGGGGGAACTCATTCTTTTACAAGGAGCTACAAGCGAGCCTTCCTTTTGCCCTGAAAGGAGACATTGTCCTTATTATACTAAGTAATAAGCAAATCTGCCTTCTGATCTGGAGAGAGACACTATCGCTACCTTCCAAGGTCATTTACTATCCAGCTTTCTTGAAAAGATGGTCCAGGACAAAAGAGTAGTTCATGTCTCTCTCACAGATGGGTAGAAACATGAGACCCCATGGAGAATTGTCTCCCGGTAGTAACAATGCCTTTCTTATAGGCTAATTGTCAGAGTGATCTGATCGTTTCCTCTGCTCTGCAATCCACGGACTAGGATTTTCACAGTTTTTTCTAACATTGCCAATCTGCATTCAAAAACAACCAAACAATAAAGCAAAACAACAGAAGTCAGAAGAACCTTTTTCAAAAATTTTACCGGGGGTATCATCTCACAGTTGCATAATTCTTTGAGGGTAACTGTCTATGAATTTTGCTTTTCTCTGTTTTATTTCTCATTGTGCAGGTTCAAAAAAAAAATCAAGGAAGCCAAAGCTGGGAAACTCTTCTAGGTAGCATCCAGCAGGCTGGTCAGAGAGCAGACAGCCCTGTGAGGGCACTGAGGCACAGCAGGGGCCCCGCAAGTGGCCCAGGAAACACCTGAGCTGGGCTGAGTGACAGCGGTTACACCTGAGGGCCAGGCTGCTCAAGGTTCCATTGCTCTAGTTGCAGTGGGCGTCGGGGTTGGCCAGTGGAGCTGCTTCTAGGTCACTAGGGAAGCGGTCCCCTGTGGGAGAGCCGGGAGAATGTCTTATTCCTCAGGGAGAACAGCCGTCAATTTGAGTGAGGCCAGCGCAGTCCTTAGCTCTGGGTAAATAGTCTTAGAGGGGCCCACCTCACCTCATAGAAATGCAAGTTCACGGATGAATCAGCTACAAAAAGGAAAAATAACAAGTCCTGTTAAATTAAATGATTCCTCCACCTAACCAGGAGCTGCATTTCCCACTGGCCAGCTCATTTCATTTGGATCCATACACTCACTTCTGGGAAACATTAATTTGCTAGGGAGCTACACTCTATGACAATAACTGGCCAATTTGGTTTTCAAATGATAGTCTCAACCAATTTTAAAAAAAACCTGAAAAAAATAAGGCCTTAGAAAATGTGCTTGCCTTTATATTGTGACACTGTTAAATGCTACCTAGCATTTTCTACCTTATTAGTGTCAAATAGAAAATCCAAAACCCAACAAACTTGTATTCCGTAAGTTCTTAAAAACCAAACTCACACTTTTACTACTTCTTTGGATAAGGCTCCTGTATTTCATCATAACTCACTTGTCCTCTCATCCCGGATGATAGAGGCCTGACCTCCTGATTCAGGTCAGACCCACAGAAATCAAAGGTGAACCTAGCAGAAAGTGCCACGAACACTTCAACTGGACTGTTGGCAGCATTCTCGGAAGTTGCTCCCTTTGTGCTCACTCCACCAGCCCACTTCACTCGTGACCTGTGAGCAGTGCCACTCACAAACCAAGGGGGAAAGCACAGCAACATGCATAATAAATAAACCAGCAAAATCTGACAATTAAGTCAATCCCAAGAACCCAATTGTATAAAAACTTATAGAATCATAAGCTAATTAGTCAACTCCAAATAAAATTGGACAGGTTCCAAATTACTATAAAACAGCTGACAACTGGCTTGAAAGTCCTGCTTGTCCCAGGCATGATCTAGTCAAACCTTAAAAGAGAGCAATTAAGACCTAACTTCTCATCCACCCATCAACCTTCCAATAGCTTTTATTGAACATCCTAAAGTTAAAAATTTTTACAAGTATTGCTTAGCAACTATGTTTTTCCAAATATATATTGTATCTATCTTTACAAAGAGTTAAATTCCATTTCAGTCTTCAAATCTTTCTTACCTAATATCCCCAAAAGGAAAATATCTTTCTCTTGATGAAGTATTTAATAGAAAGGACACCCACTAAGGAGGTGGCAGTGGGTGGGTGGTTTATACTTAACAAATATCTGTGTGGCCATTTGCAGGGCTCGGAGTCTAGGAGGAAAAGGGGGCCCACAGCAGGTAGTTCACCTGAGGGAACTGAATCCTAAGATCTAGTTGCAACGGTGCTGGGAACACAGAGGAGCTCTACAGGGGAAGGAAGCCACCCCGAGATCAGCCTAATTGGAGGCAGCCGTGACCTAGGCTTGGGAACCCGGGGAGAAGTTGGCAGAGTCACTGCCGCTCTGCAGTGGGCTGTCTGGTCGGAGCTGGGACAACGAACGAGATGCAGCCACCGCCAGAGACGCCCCTGGAGAGAGAGAGCGGCATCCCTGGCCTCCGCCTCCTCTCTGCCCTCCTGTCTCCGGCCACAGCCAGCCCCGACACACAGAGGTGACAGGCAGCGTGGGTCCGAAAGCCTCCGGCAAATGACTGCCACACCACGACGAGGCAGATTCAGTCTGTAGAATCAAAAGTCTCCAGATGTCACTCTTGGTTAGTGGTGACACATTCTAATTAGCCTCCAGAAAAGAAAAAAAAAAAAAAGATACATTCATATACTGCTCTGTAAAATGTATTAAAGATACATAAATACTTACACCATCTGTGTATCGAGTTTAAACTCAACTATACCTGTCCAAAGACTATTCATCCAAATTTTCTGATGAGATTAACTGAGGATAGAGGGCCATGGTCACTGCTTAGGAGATAAACTAGTAATAAGCATCTCACTTCTATATCAAAGAAGCTCTCACAGTTACCAAATTAAGACAGACAACCTGTCCATTCCAATCAATGTAAGTGTCTCTCGCAGACCTAAAATCCTGTGTCTGCAGCAGCGGACATTCCCCAGTTCCTCTCTCCTCAGAGACCATCCAAGCTGGAATAGTTCCCTGTTTGGTGAGATACAGATTCTTTTGTTAGAAACAACTATTAATTTTAAGTCTTATTAATAATGAAACTTCTGAATGGATGATGTTAATAGTAAAGTTGTAATCTTCTCCAAGTTGAAACATGTCAAAGCGTAGTGACGACACCGTCCACCTACTACACGAGTAAAGCCTTGGCCACGGCCACGCCAAGCTCATCTTGTCACTTCACTGCTGTGTCTCAGCCTTCGTGCTGAGCTCTTAGACGTCCTTGGTGTTATATAAACCCAGAACCTCGCTGTATCAGCTCTAATGTAAAATAACTATGCAACTTGCTGGGTTGTATAATATGTGTAGGCTTTGTTAATTTAACAGCGCCGGTTTTAAAATGAGGTTACACCTAGTCGAACAAATCAAATCTAAAAAGTCAATGAGTCTGTTATCATGTTCAATAACAAGTCTGTTTTCTCTCAAGAAGATGTTAACAAAGCCTCTAGATGATGTGCAACGTTTATCAGGAGAAAGAAAATCAATATACTCGCACGAAAAGCAAAACCATGTTGCATCTTTGCTGGATGGAGCCCATCAGATGCTGCTGTCCACACCGCAAGCACCGTCAGCACCGTAAGAAGGCCGTCCCCCTCCTCCAGGGCCCTCTGCTGGGCAACTAGAAGTGCCTCCGCTATATGCATATGAACACACACACACACACACACACACACCCCGTGAAGGTATGCACTCACGCTCTAAGCCAAGCCGTTTTAAGTAGAAGGAAGAAAGCCCTTTACATGCAAATCTAGCACGTGATCCTGTAATTTCATCAGTGTCAGGCCTAACAGCATTGTTATTTTGATATTAATACAGCTATTGTTATATTTTAAAAGTATTTTTAAATTTTTTTCTTATTACCAAATAAAGTTAGAAGTATATGTCAGGTCTGTTCCCTAGGCCAATGTTTAACAGGTAATAAAAATAAAAATAAAATTATAAAATCCAAAAGGCTCTGAAAACTCAAAATTTTACTTTTTTCTCTAAATTTGGCACTAAATTTAATTTATGGCAAAACCTTACAAAAACTGGACTGACATTATTTTTAGTCTATATTTATCCCACTCAGAGTGAATATTCATACATTTCACTAAAAGTTAATAGTTTTTTTTAAATGATAGAATGTAAACACTCCTGGAGATATTTCAGGGTGAAAATGTATGAATTACATAATCTTTCTAAAGTCTAAAAATTTCTAAATTCAAAACACTTCTTATCCCCAGGGTAATAGGTAAGCAATTATGATTCTAAAACATAAAATTGCCTAACATTTTCACTAATTCAGCATGATGATCCTTACAGTACTAGATACAGTCATTTATAGCAATCACTACAATGCTACTTTTAATTCAGTCCAGTTTTAATATACATTAAATGTACATGTAAATAAATCCATATATATTTCCTACATTTCCATTTAATGCCAGATATAAACAACTAACAATTTTTTTATGGTACATGCCTTCGTGGAGTTTAACTGCAAAACAGAGGCCGACAAACACAACTCTTAGCTCCCCTTCTACGCCTGTGCTGCAAGTTCTTTGATGCGCCTTGCCCGGAAGTTGATTCCAGCTGTGATGCCACTCAGTCATGATGTGGTATTTGTTATAAAAAAGAAGATTGTTAAAGTAGATATTTACAGTGATTCCTGAAGAGTAAAATAAAAGGTTTGCGGTCATTACTGATCCTTATAAAATGCATAAGTTCATTTAGACAAGAAAAAAAGATATGCTCATCCCAGCTCAAAGGAATCGTTCAGACATGCTCAGATGGCTGGACCTCCTTTCCCTTCCCTACCCAGGGTGAACAGGCAGCTCTGGCCTAATCAATCAGAATACAACAGTCCCTCATGGGACCACATGGATATAGATGTCCTCGCAAAGGTAGTGCTCAGAAGGAAACAGGAGGGAGGGAGAGAGAGTCAGTCCAATGTCATCATTTGTACCTGTGCCCTCTCTTGCCACTGTCCACGGTTTTCCCTCAGCAGGGTCTGTTTCCCTCCTCCTGCCTTCCCACCCATTTTGCCTTTCAAACCCCCAGGCGACCTTCAGGCCTCCCCATATGTGTCACCAGCCCTGAGGCCTTCCCTGATTCTGCAGGGCTGGGGAGAGACAGCGCTGTACCAGCGCCTCTGGGGCCCTGGCTCTAGAGCACTGGCATCACCTGTCTGCCCATCGGAGGTGTCCACGTGGTCGAATGAACAAGCTCTTTCCAGTTATTTGAAGAATGAGAAAAGAAAGTTCAGGAGAACTCACTAGGGTACAGGGTCATGCCAGGGGACAACAGACATTCCCACTCCTGGGAAGAGCGATTCTCTCTCCTCTTTCCCCCTCTTTGGTTAGTCTGTACCTTCCTCTTCACCTTTACTGCTGTTGTTGAATCTACTGTGCTGCTCATTTTGAAATGAGCCCCCCCCATGGGCCCCCCTTGCTCCCTGGACCAAGTGGGGTCAGAAGGATATTGTTACTTTTCTCTTACAGCCTGAGGCTGAGAAATGCAGCAACTGCGACTTCAAAGCATCCAGTCTGGGCAGGGAAAATGCAAGAGGAACATACCTTTTGGTAGCAATAATTCACAAAATGATAATATAACTTCTTTTTGGCTACAAGCAAGGAGAAATATTGAGCAATAAAAAAACACCCTAGCTTTAAAACATTTTAAATGACTTTAGACTTGGAATCTAAACTTTTTTCCCTCAAAAGTCCTTGTTTCTTTAGCAAGCAGAATTTAAAGCTTCTTTTTATCCCTGTCTTCTTTATTGCAGGAAGAACAGGCAACCATAAACACTCCACTCAGGACAAAACTGGGCAAAGACAAGTGCATTATATGCTTTAATGGTTTCTCACATTCTCTGTATTTACTTTATTTTCTCATTAGAAAAGGAAGAAAATAAAATATAATTTATAAATTTACCTATGAACTACACACAGGAAAACTAAGATGAGTAAAACTAGGAAATAAATGTTATATTGAGTGTTATTTTACATGCCAGCATAACCAATTACAAATGAGAGAATTAAAAATTCAACCAACCATTCTATTTATGCAAAATATATGTAGATGACTGTATTCATGTATGTTTTATATACAGTCGTCCTGTATTCATGTATGTTTTACATACAGTCTTCCCTCAGCATCTATGGAGGATTGGTTCCAGGACCCCCCACAGATACAAAAATCCTTGGACATTTGAGTCCCTTATATAAAATCGTGTTGTATTTGCATATAACCTACAAACATTCTCCCATATATTTTAAATCACCTCCAGGTAACTTATAATATCTATTACAATGTAAATACTATGAAAATAGTTGTTATACTGCATTGGTTTTAGAATTTGTATCTTTTTTTATTATTGTATTACATATTTTTTATCTCTTTTAAAAATATATTTGATCTGTAGTTGGTTGAATCCATGGATGTGGAACCTACGGATATGCAGGGCCAAGTATGTTTTATGTATACATATATATCGTCACTGACTGCCCAATTTGACAGTCAAATTGATTAATACCTCATCTATAGTAAGATAAATAACAGAGAGAAACATCAAATCTTTTGAGTCATGACTATGCCATTCAAATAATTTATTCATATACCTCTCCCAAATTCTTTGAGAATAGTATGCTGTGCTGGAGAGATCAAGACAGCCTCAGGCCTAAGAGACCACGCAGTCCAGTAGATAAGAGCCACGTAAAATAAGGAAGAGACAGAGGGAACATCTCCTCTCTTCACCAGGCTTCTCATTACAAAACTTAGGCAATTCTCAGAGATGGCATCTACGTGCAGTTTGTGTGAGTGGAAAGTCTCCTGGACGGGCCCATGCCACTCCAGGAGGAACTGGACGGCAGTCCCCCGGCCCTCCATCAGTGCTGTGGGACAAGTCAGTTCTTCCTGTAAGATTTTTTTTTAATCTAAAGGAAATTCTTAAGCAAACATATCTAGGACACAATAAGGTGCTTCCATCAGGTTAAATGTAATTTGAGAATATAATTTAAGAATTTTAAAATTCAATGAAAAACTAAAACAAAATAAGTAAAAAGAAAAGCGGAGGCAGAGAAAAACTACTAATAAAATGGAAACTATGAGAGAAAAGCTCAGAGCCGTGAATGTGAGAGTGAGGGCTTCAATATGAAATCGAAACAGAGAGGAGAAGCAGAGATGTAACAGAAGGATTTTCTGTGGGCTAAACCATGGACATTTCTAAGCTACCCAAATAAACACAAATAATAGAATAAGGTAAAACAACTTCCTGATTCACATGAAGAAACTTGTATACTTTTAATTTAGAAGGCCAATAAAGCTATTAGACAAGTCAATTATATTTCAATTTACTCAAGAATGATATAAAAGTTCAAAATAAATTATTTACAAATTAAACCCAGAATTATATTAAAATATGAATACACTCTAGACACTTGATTATTTAAGGGATAGTTATTGAACATCATCTCTGTGCCAGATAATATTCTAGGTGCTAAATATAGTGGTAAACAAAATAGTCATGGTGCATATTCAAGGATAAAAAGACAATAAACAAGAAATAAATACATGATATACATCCAGGCACTAAGAAAGTAAGGTAGTTGTAAAAGTTTATTTACCTCAATCTCCACATATTTATCAATTAATTCATATCATCCAAAACTTAAAGGGATATTAATATATGCGATTAGTCAATGGTAAACCCAAATCACTTGATCAAATTTAGAAACCACTCCTAATAAAACAGTATGCAATTTTTAAAATCAGCTACTTTAAACATGACAAATGAAAGTTTTCATAAATTTAATAAAATCACTTGCCAAAAAAGTTATAATAATCAGGCACTAGATGTAAATGCTCACCAGTACTGGTATTACCCATTGCTGAATAAGAAAACAGAACATGCATCATTAATGTTAAAAAAAAAAATTGTCTTTATTTCCAGATAACATGATGGCACACCTGAAACCCAGAGATTCAACAAAAAGCTATTAAAACTAATAAGAAAATTTTATTAAGTGGCTGGATGCAGACTATATAGCAAAAACTGATTTTCTTTATAATAGCAAAATCCAGTGAGAAATGAAATGGTAAAAAAATCTCATTCCTATTATTGACAAAAGCTGCAAAATATGGATACATTTATTCAACAAGAAAGGCAAAGAACCTACTAAAAGTATTTAAAAATAAAGGTCTTAGGAAATGAAGAGGCAAAGTATTCTGAATGTAAGGAGTTATTTCCATTTAAATAATAGTGCTTGGGTTTAGACATAATTTTGATGCAAGTCACACTGGAATGCCAGGTGGAATTTTTGGAGGAAGGAAATAAGGAAAATTGGACACAAAGATTTTTAAAAATCATATGAAAAATAAATGTGTAAGAATTTACAGGACATGTTTGAATAATGAGAGCAACACCCTTGTAGACATTACAACCTATTGCAATCTGTTAAGCGAAAAATATATAATAGTTTCATAGAAATATATAAATATATAAATAGTGGAAAAGAATACAGAATCAAGAAATACTTGTAAGTATATATGTAACATAAAATGTGACAAAATTGACATTTCCAATCCGTGGGGCAAGGATGGGTTATTTAATAAATGGTGGGGGTACAACTGAATAGCTCAGGGTTAGAGTGAATAGGTGGTTACTCATCATTGCAGAAAAGAATTTCAGATGGATTAAATCTCTAAATATTAAAACAAAAATTCTAATTCAATATTAGATAGAAAATATAGGTGGCAATTCATATCAACTTTCAATGGCAGTGTTGGGGAGATCTTTAGAAAAAACATAAACTGAGTGTCTTTAAATAATGAAAAATGCTCTGCACTTAAAAAATTTTTCAATGGGAAAAGACAAAAATGTTTACAGAATATACAGGAGACCTAGGGTTGATACAGTTACTCTTAAAAATATCTTGAGAAGGTGCAGCACAGCAAAATAGGACTCACCTATAATAATAAACTTGAATTAAACTCTCCAGTTAAAAGATATAAATTGGCTGAATGGGTAAGAGTGCTTGAACCAACTATATGCTTCCTGTAAGAAATTCACTTCACCTACAAAGACACATACAGTCTGAAAATGAAGAAATGGATAAAGATATTCCATGCAAATGGAAACTGAAAGCAAGCAAGAATAGCTATAATTATATCATATAAAACAGATTTTAGGTCCAAAATTGTAAAAAGAGACAAAGAAGGTCATTATATACTGGTAAAGGGATCAATTCAGCAAGAGAGTATAATAATTGTAAATACACATTCATACAACTCTGAAGCACTCAGATATATAAAGCAAATATTAGATCTAAAGGGAGAGACAGATTCCAATACTATAATGGTTTGGGACTTCAGCACCCCACTCACAGCAGTGTATAGACCAGTTAGACAGAAAATCAACAATAGCATTGGATTTAAATTGCACTTTAGATCAAATAGACCTAACAGACATTTACAGAACCTTTTATCCAACATCTGCAGAATATATATTCTTCTCATCAGCACATGGAGCAGTCTCAGGGTTAGACCATATGTTAGGACACAAAACAAGTCTCAACAAATTTTTGAAAATCAAAATCATATGAAATATCTCCTATAATAGAATAAAACTAGAAATCAATAACAAGACTGACTCTGGAAACTGTACACATACATGGAAATTAAACATGCTCCTGAATGACCACAGCATCAATGAAGAAATTAAGGAAATAAAAAAAATTTCTTTAAACAATTGAAAACAAAAAAATATCAAAACCTATGATATGCAGAAAAAAACAGGGTTAAGAGGGAAGTTTACAGCAATAAACACTTACATCAAAAAAAGGAGAAAGATTTCAAAAAACCACGTAACAGTGCACCTCAAGGAAGTGGAACAGCAAGAACAAACCAAACCCAAAATTAGCAGAAGGAAAGAAATAATAAAGTTCAGAGGAGAACTAAATGAAATAGAGACTGAAAAAAATACAAAGGATTAACTGAACAAAGAGTTGGTTTTTTGAAAAGAAACAAAATCAGTAAACTGCTAGCTAGATTAAAAAAGAGAGAGAGAAGACAAGAATAAAATTAGAAACAAAAAATAACACATTACAACAGATGCCACAGAAGTACAAAGGATCACCAGAGACTGTTTGGAACAACCATACACTAACAAATTGTAAAATCTAGAGGAAGTGGATAAATTCCTGGACACATACAACCTACCAAGATTGAATCAGGGATAAACAGAAAATCTGAACAGAGGAATAAAAAGTAATGATATTGAATCAGTAATAAAAAATTTCCCAACAAAGGAAAGCCCAGGACTGCATCACTTTATTGCTGAATTCTACCAAACTTTTGAAGAACTAACACCGATTTTTCTCAAACTAATCCAAAAAACTGAAGAGGATGCAATTTTTCCTAACTCATTCTATGAGGCCAGCATTGCCCTGATACAAAAATCAGACAAGAACACAACAGAAAAAGAAAACTAGAGGCCAGTATTCCTGATGAACAGAGACCAAAAAATCCTCAATAAAATAGCATGCCATTGTCAGCCTGGCAGTCTGCCCTTGGTTCTTGGTGTGCTCTTGGCCGAAGAATGACCAAGTCCTCTGACTCCCTGCTTGGAAAAATCACCCGAAAGGCCAATAGACAGAGTAACTAACCCCAGGCAGGAAGCAGTTTCACACAAGCAGCTCTTTATTGTAAAATAAAACGTGTCTGTCTCTGAGAGACAGACAGACCAACTAACTGACTGACTGACTGACTGACTGACCGACCTACCCACTCTCTCTCTGACTTCTTGGACTGTTTTCTTTTATTAGCTCAGTCTGGAGGAGGGCTCTTAGGAGGTGTGGGATGTTATCAAATAATCAACAGGTGTCCTCAAAATTCCATCTGTGTACACAAGCTCCCTCTAAAAAAGGCCACCTGGTCGGGGGGTGAACCACTAATGTGGATTCAAGCTAATGGCATAATAATTACGCTTAGGTTAGTCTAGGTCACTTTCTAAATCCTGTCATGCCTGGGCTGGGAAATTCCCAGAGTGATAAAGCAGTCCCTCCTTCCCCAGGTGAGGCAGTTGCTTGGGATAGGATTAAGGGTGGAGCAACACCAAAATGGAGTGCCCGCCCTTATCCTGCCTAGGTGGAGCAATTGCTGGAAATAGCACCAAAGCAGAGAACCCTTGTCCCAAGAAGAGCCAGAGATCCTAACCATATACCTAACTGTCTACCTAACTATCTACCTATCAAGTGGGATTTATCCCAGGGGTGCAAGAATGGTTCAACACATGTAAATGTAACACATCACAACAACAGAATGAAGAATAAAACCCACATGATAATCTCAATAAATGCAGAAAAAGCATTTGATAAAGTTCGACATTTCTTCATGATAAAAATTCTCAAATTAGGTAGAGAAGGAATATGCTTTAACACAACAAAGGCCATATTTGACAAATCCACAGCTAGCACCATACTGAATTGGGATAAGCTGAAAGCCTTTCCTCAAAGGACTGGACTAAATTCACATCTCTTCTTCAACTTAGCACTAGAAGTCGTAACCAGATCAAACAGGAAAGAGAAAAAAATAAAAGGCATTCAAATTGGAAAGGAAGAAGTCAAATTGTCCCTCTCTGTAGATGCCATGAACTTATATAGAGAAAAACTAAAGACTCCACCAAAAAAACTCTTAGAACTGATAAAAGAATTCAGTACAGTTAGAGGATACTAAATCAATACACAAAAATCAGTAGCATTTCTAGACACCACAACAAACTAGGTGAAAAAGAAATCAAGAAAGCAATCTCATTTACAATAGGTACAAAAAAATAAAATATGTAGGAATAAATTTAACCAAGGAGATAAAAGACCTTAATAAGGATATGAAACACTCATGCAAGAAACTAAAGAGGACACAAAGGGAAAGGCAGCCCTTTCTCATGGATTAGAAGAACAAATATTATTAAAGTGACCATACTACCCAAAGCAATCTACACATTCAATGCGATCCTCACCAAAATACCAATGCGTTCTTCACAGAAACAGAAAAATATGTCCTAAAATTTGTATGGAAGTACATAAAAACCCTGAGTAGCCAAAGGAATCCTGAGTGCAAAAAAAAAACAAAAACAACACAGCTTGGAGGCATTATACTACCTGACTTCAAAATACATTACAAAGCTGTAGTAACCAAAACAACATGGTATTGGTATAAAAACGGACATAGAGACCAAAGAAACCTAATAGAGAACCCAGAAATAAATCCACATATTTGTAGTCAAAACATTTTTGAAAAAGGCACAAGGAACTTACATTGGGGAATGGATAGGACAGTCTCTTCAATAAATGGTGCTATGAAAACTGGATATCCATATGCAGAAGAATGAAACTAGACCTCTATCTCTTACCATATCCAAATATTTACTCAAATTAAGGACTTAAATGTACAAAATTATAAAACTACTTGAAGAAAATATAGAGGAAACACTTCAGGACATTGGCCTAGGCAAAGATTTTATGGTAAAGAGCTCAGAAGCACAGGCAAGGAAAATAAAAATAGAGAAATGTGACTATACTAAACTTAAAAAAGTCTTCTCTACAGCAAAGGAAACAACAGAGCGAAGAGACGATGTGCTGAATGGAAGAAAGTGTTTGAACTACTTATCTGACAAGGTACTTATACTCAGAATGCATAAGGAGCTCAAACAACTTAACAGCAAAAAATTTAATAATCCCATCAAAAAGTGGACAAAGGATCTGAATGGACATTTATCAAAAGAAGACAAAGAAATAGCCAAGTATATGAAAAATGCTCAACATCACTAATCATCAGGAAAAACCATAATGAAATATCATCTTACTCCAGTTAAACTGGCTACTATCAAAAAGACAAAAACTAACAAATTCTGGCAAGGATGTGGAGGAAAAAGAACTCTTATATGCCATTGGTGGGAATGTAAATTAGTACAGCCATTATGGAAAAGAGTAGGAGGTTTCTTAAAAAACTAAAAATAGAACTACCACATGATCCAGTAGTCCCACTACTGGGTAGTTAACCACAGGAAAGGAAATCAGTATATCAAAGGGAAACCTACACACAGGGATCAATCTAAGTGTCTCTCCCTATGGATGAATGGATAAAGAAATGTGGTATATGTACATGATGGAATGTTATTCAGCCATTGAAAAGAATGAAAAATCCTGTCATTTGCAGCAGGAGGATGGAACTGGAGGTCATTATGTTAAGCGAAATAAGCCAAGCACAGAAAGATAAATACCCCATGTTCTCACTCATATGTGGGAGCTAAAAAAGGTGATCTCGTGGAGGTGGAGAGCAGAATGACAGTTACCAGAGGTTGGGAAGGGAGGGGGTGAAGAGGGGAACAAACATACAGTTAAACAAGTTCTAATGTTTGACAGCACAGTAGAGGTAACTACAGTTAACAAAAATATATTGTATTGATGTATTTCAAAGTAGCTAGAAGATTTGAAATGTTCTCAACACAAAGAAATGATAAGTGTTTGAGGTGATAGATAACCTAAATGGCATGATTTGATCATTACACACTGTATGTATCAAAAGATCACATGTACCTCATAAATATTTGCAATTATGTATGAGTAAAAAAATTTTTAAAAATCTTTACCAATTACTTTAGCAAAATGGAAAACAGTCCTAATTCAATATCAAAGAATACAAGATGATAAATCTAAGAAGAGAAAATGCAAAAGGCTAATAACATAAAAAGATGCTTAACTTTACTGGTAGTCAGAGAAATGCTAATTAAAAGCAACAATGACATGCCATTTTCACACGAGTTTATCAAAACGGAAGGATCCAGGTCTAGTGAGTGAGTTTTAAATGAGAACACTGTGTGAGAGTGGGAAATGCTTCCACCTCTTTGAAAAATTGTCTAGCAGTTGGGATAAATATTTTAACAGCACATGTTTTATACAGTTATTCTTATCAACAAAAATAACGTTCCCAGCACATAATAATTTATACACAGAGATTTTACTTCAGCATAGTTTTCAGGAAAAAATTAAACCATCAAAAGAAGCTTTTGCACGATACTTCTATTATGAAAAATTATTCAGCTACTAAAGTGAACAAGTTTTTTCTCTATATGTATATTGATCTTAAATATTTTAAAGAAACTGCTATTATGTGAAAAAATGTTATGGTGAAATAAATATAGTGGCAATATCATTTAAAGAAAAAGAATTAAAACATCCATAAAAGTATAGATTTTTTAAGATGAGTACAGAACAATGTCTAGAATACACAGAAAAAAGTTCACCTTAATCATGTTGGGGGAATGAAACGGAGAAAGAGAAAGAGAAAACCATTAATTTATTTTCTTTATATATTTCTTTTGTTTGAATTTTTATGAAGGGCATGCATTCCTTTTATTAATAAACATTGAAAATAAAGACAGCTGACATAATGCCAGCAACAAAACAAAGGCTAACAGTCACAATGCAGTGTGATAGGCTCATTTTGAGGGAACAGGAGAACGTAGGAAGTAACTATTCTCCGGAGGCCGGGGGACATCATACCCTGCACTGACCCTTCAAGGATGCGTAGGGGTTGGTAAGGAGAGGAGGAGAAGGAGGCGGTGAGGATGCTTAATGGAGCTGGAAATTTGTGCACATCCTACGTTGTCGTTGAAGGGTAGAAACTCCTGGGGGGAAATGGCAGAAGACCAAGCTGGAACAGTGGCCAGAAGTTAGATCGGAAAGGATGTCCCACCTCTTGGGGATGGTGGGCTTCATCCTGAAGGGGACGAGCAACTCATGAATGATTTTAAGCAGGTGAGTGATTTGACCAGGTTAGAAACAACTCATGGAATGCCTAGTCAGAGAGATAAGAACACAAAAACAAGCACCTACAGGCCTCCCTTTGGGCCCGGGGTCTCTTGGTGCTGTGCTGCAGGGTGGCCGACGCCCAGCGGGGCTGTTCTGTAAAAGCCCTCCCCAGTCTGTGGGAAACATCGACCCCAGTTTTATTACCAGACCTTAACTGTATTGACTCAAATAAGATATTCTCATGTGTTTCCTCAAGTCAGCAGAATGTATGTATTTTACTTCAGACCACATTTATTTCTTTTCGGCTGATTTGCTAAAATGTGGCCAACTGATCAAAAATAATACTATAATTCCTAATGGTATCCCACACTTACTGAATTTTTTGTGTGCCTTCCTTTAATTTCTTTTCTCCAATTTACAGTTCTTCTTAAGAAGTCAAATTTATATGTACCTGGTATAAGTAATAGTCAGCTAATTAAAAGAAGAATAGCAGCTTCTTAGGAAGTCTTTCAACTTTTTATAAATTTAAGACGGTTACATTAATATATATTACCATTTTGATACTGTTATATTTATGTAGTTAACAATACTATTCAACATTAGATAGTACATTTGAACTGAAAATTTTAAGTATGAAAAACAACATACCCCTAATGTCTTTTGCGCCCAGGATCTCATATATCAGGTATTAGTCTAGAGGAGATGTTTATGGTTTAGGTTATAAAATTTTCTGGGAAAAAAACTGTTTATAATGAACATGGAGAAAGCACCTAAATCATCGTTTTTCAAAAGGAAGTCATGCTGAAAACAACCCAACCACAAAATGTGCCCCCTGACATTAGACTCCTGTCAGCAGGCTCACGACTGAAATCGCCCATAAATCTTGACAACCTGGTCTACCTCTGTACATATAAAAGAGTAAGCTTCAGTTTAAGTTCTTGAATGACAGCGAATACGCACAGTGAAATACACAATAAACTGAGATCTAGGTGGCTAGCCAATTCCACATGATGTGCTCTATTTCATAGACATAATCAATTCTATTTGCTGGTGCATTAAATTAGATGAAGTTATTTTGTTATATACATAGATCTATATACTCATTAATTATAGTGACTTCTACAAAACAATTTATTTCTACACTGCAGTGGAAGCCTAGGAAAACATTAACTTTATGTTACTCAAGGGTACATGCTACAACCTTCTACGTAGAACAAGAGGTATAAAAGCCAGGCACCTGGAGTTCTGCTAACTTCTTGACCGTTAGGAGCTTTATCCAGCCAACCTAACTGGCCATAATTTACAACTTGTGGATTTTGTGTAGTGTCCCAGTGCCTTCCTGTGTGGGGACTCAATACCATAAACAAGTAATTTCTTTCCCCAATCACCTAACTCAATACCAGCCAACTAGACGACATCCCTCAAGGCACTGTGATAGAGGGATGATGGGTGTTCTTTCCATTATACTTTTCAAATCAGCTGGGTCAGTCTGCCTACTCAGAACATACTGGGTTATATAAGGCACCTGCTATTCTGTTACTACTGTGGAATGTTCCTCCTTACCCTACTTGGACAAATCTAGCTTCTCTCCAGAAAACCAGCCATTATATTACTTAGGCTTTTTATTACTGATTGAAATACTATTCCCAAACCAAAATATATGTAAGTAAACTCAAGTTGTACAGAGTTGCCAGTATTTTTTAGCTGCAAATATTCCTTTCATCACCAACACCTGGTACTCAGTGAATATATCATTACTTGGCTGGTTATATACAAGCCCATCTGTGCAAATATGGCCAAAAACCTGCTCATAGTTGGCCAGACCTGTGTCCTCAAACATGGGTGCCAGGCAATGATGAGCTGTGATGACCTTCATAAGTCTGTGAAAGCAAGAAAGCTGATAAAAATGTTTTATATGTGGCAATAATACACATGTTTATTACAAAATATATTAAAATAACATAAAAATTTACATTTAAATCATAATTATAAAGCCCTTTAAATACAGTATGTCTTCTAATCTTTTCTTTGTGAGGATTTTTAGGAAGTATGGGTTTTAACATCTCAGATTTAGTGAGGAGGCAATACCAGTAACACTTCTGGATAATCTATGGATATGAAGATCATGAGTCGACTATTTTTAGCCTATTTATCAGCCTCAACTCCGTGTACACACATAGCAGATACACTGTCATAAGTCTTGATTTGTGCTATGATGGTTGCTAAGGAATTTTTCATTTATATGTAAATTATAATTGACATTAAATTATTTTTTGCTAAATATTTTATAACTTCCTTTTATGGACCTGGAAACAATATATTAGCTACATATAGCAAAACTCTCATATATTTACATACGAATAAATGTTTATATGTTTCCTCGAATTTCTATGTTTGTCTGAGAAAGATAAATCAAGTTATCAGTGTAATCTGAGCAAGCAGTGCCTGCTCCCCAGGGCTCCAGGCCAGTTCATTCTAGTTACAGCTTTCCGCTCTGGTACCAGGTAGCTACTGTTCCATTAGCTACAGTTTGCCCATCATGCTGAGATTACAGTACTTAAAAAGCAACAATGTCTATTCACACTTCCAATGAGAGAAACTTTCAATGAATTTTTTGGGCTACAGTAAAGTCTGAAGAGAGTAAAAGATAGAGCAAGAGAAAGCCGATCTTATAAATACTTGCAGTGTAAATCCGTCAAAAGGTCAATTTCCAGTATATTTCCTCCTCCCCAAAATGTCTTAATATAAATAGGATCTTCAGGGAAATCATACTGTGGAAATAAGTGATTTATGGTGTCAGTTTGTTTCCGAGGAAAAATAGTGTGAATTGAGTGTGTGTGCTTAGATAATCTTCCTCACAACGCCATATTTATTTTTTAGTCTTTTGAGAATGAAAATCATTCTATTTTATTTTGTGCTCTCAACACACAAAAGTATTTGATAGAAAGATATGTGGATTCTCAATAGATTCAGGAAAGGGTGAAGAGGGACCCAGCACTCCCAACACAAAATTATACACAGCTCACCCTCACTACAAAAGATTTTCCTATAAATCCTTCCTCACCCCATTCTGAATCATTGTCATAGTGAGCTATCAAGTCTCAGCAAAAACAATAAACAAAATCGGCATCAACTGCCTTGAGAAGCAGCAGTCTGAATAAATGTAAAATTGACTAATACCCGGGGTGCGGCAGTACCATCGCAATTGATCTCAGGGAGCTAATGCCTCTGTGTCCATCTGCACACTGGACTTTACTAGTCACTGCTCCTGTGATATTAAAAAGAATGACTGTCCCTGCCTTGGACCAGCTCCACAGTTCCTAAAAAAAAAAAGTGTCTTGCAGTAAAAAGCAAAAAGCAAGAGCACTCAGCAGTGAATTCTCCTCTATTCGGGGGTGAATATTTCACTGCCCATGCATTCGTGCGGTGGCGTTCATTTTATACTTTCCATGCACCAGGAAATGTGCGAGGTGCTAGGAGTCACGTGAAGTAAGGTAAAAAGCCCCAGCCAAGAAGGCAGCAAGAGGTGAACAACGATTGCACTACGATACGTGAGGGGCAAAGAATGAAGGGAGGCAACTATTTCTGTGAACAAGAGCAATGCAGTTTGATTTGCATTTCCCTGTTGATTGGAGATGTTGAGCATTTTTTCATGTTTGTTGGCTGTCTGTCTTTGCTGGTTGTCTGTCTTCTTTTGAAAAGTTTCTGCTCATGTCCTTTGCCCACTTTTTAATGGGGTTGATTTTTTCTTGCTGATTTTCCTGAGTTCTGTACAGATTCTAGCTATCAGCCCTTTATCGGACGTGTAGCATGCGGATATTTTCTCCCATTCTGTGTTAGTTTGTCTGCTCTCATGATAACTTCCTTGGCTGTGCAGAAGTTTTTTAATTTGATCAGGTCCCATTTATTTATTTTTGTTGTTGCTGTTATTGCCTTTCAGGTCTTCATCATAAATACTTTCCCTAGGCCAATGTCTCTAAGAGTTTTCCCAACATTTTCTTCTAGAATTCTCATAGTTTCATGCCTTGGGTTGAAGTCTGTTATCCACCACGAGTTGATTTTTGTGAGAGGTGAGACGGGAGGATCGTGTTTCAGTCTCCTACATGTGGCCATCCAATTTTCCCGTAACTCCAGTGAGAATGGCTTTTATCAAAGTCCCAAAACAATAAATACTGGCCTGGATGCAGAGAGACAGGAATACTCATACACTGCTGGTGGGACTGCAAACTAGTACAACCTCTGTGGAAAGCAATATGGAGATACCTCAGAGAGCTAAAAGTAGAACTTTACCATTTGATCCAGCAATCCCATTACTGGGCATCTACCCAAAGGAAAAAAAGACATTCTATAAAAAAGACATCTGCACTAGAATGTTTATAGCAGCACAATTCACAATTGCAAAAATGTGGAAACAACCCAAGTGTCCATCAATACATGAATGAATTAGTAAAATGTGGTATATGCATACCACAGAGTTCTACTCAACCTCAAAAACCAATGGTGATCTAGCACCTCTTGTATTATCCCGGATAGATCTAGAGCCCTTTCTACTAAGCGTAGTATCACAAGAAGGGAAAAACAAGCACTACATGTACTCACCATCAAATTGGTATTAACTGATCAACACTATGTGCGCCTTTAGTAATAACATTCATCGGGTGTCGGGCAGGTGGGACGGGGAGAAGGAGATGGGTATATTCACACCTAACAGGTGCGGCGTGCACTGTCTGGGGGATGGACACGCTTGAAGCTCTGACTCGGGTGGGGCAAAGGCAATATATGTAGCCTAAACATTTGCACCCCCATAATATGCTGAAATAAAAATAAAAATAAAAAAAAGAAGAGCAATGCAACAGGTTGTGGGAAAACATAAATCCCTTGTTAGTCAGTTTTCCTGAATAAGCTTCAGAGGATTTGTTGACTTTGTACTTTTGAATCCTAGACTTTTGGATTTCACAAACCAAAATAATAATAGAAATAATATAGTAATAAATAACGAACTGATTTACTGACAACTTTTAAAATACTGATAATTATACTTCATAGAAATACTAATAGTAATATGATGCTTATATTAATAGGAAAATAGGCTACAACTGAAATTTTAATTTAGAACAAAATTTTATTTTAAAGACTTCTGTAGATTGTTTTCTTGATACAAATTATATACTTTGGCAGTTTTAAATTGACATGCAAAATAAATGGGAGCTCAAATATTTGTTTTATTTTGGTGCTTTATTTTTTATTAAAGCATGATTGACACACAATAAACTAAACTTGCAAGTTGTAAAGTTCTGACATATGTACGTATCCATCACCAAAATCCAGACAGTGGACATACCCCCGTCACCTCCCGAAGTTTCCATATGTTCCTCTGTCAGCCCTCCACCTGCCCCCTTCCCCCCCATCCCATCCCCAGGTTGACTTGCTTTCTGTAACTAGAGATTAGCTTGAGTTTTCTAAAATAATATACAGAAATCATATATTGCATCTTCTTTTTCTTTGTCTGGCTTCTTTCACTTGGCATAATTTTTGAAATCTATCCACACATTGAACATATTAATTATTCATTCTTGTTTTTTTTCTTTGTCCAGTGTAGCTCTGCCACCATAGGCAGGTTACCTTCAGAACTGTTATTTGTTTTAATAAGCTTTATTTTTTCTCTGTATCTTCCCTCCTCCCCGTTTTGTTTCAGTACTCTAATTACACATGTATTAAGCTGCTAAATATTGTCTCGCAGTTTACTGACACTCTTCCCTTTAATAAAAATGTATTTACTGAGTTTCAGTTTGGATAGTTTATAATGCTATGTCTTTAAGTTCACAAATCTTTTCTTCTGCAAAGTCTGATCTGTCACTAACCTCATCCAGCATATTTTTCATTTCAGATATTATAGTTATATTTTATATATATTTTATATATAATATATACTGTTTTCTATATATAATATATTGTAGTTTTCCTCACTAAGAAAATTGAGGTCTGTTTTATATTTTACATTTCTCTACTAAAGTCTTTGAACATATGAAATACAGTTATGATGACTATATTAATGCCCTTGTATACTAATTCTAGTATCTGTATCAGTTCTGGTTTAATTTAGATTGATCACATATTCCTGCTTCTTTGTATGTCTTGTAGGCTTTGACTGGATGCTAGACATTGTGTATTTTGCTATGTTTAATGTTAATTATTTTTTTAATCCAAAAAATATTCTTGGACTTTGTATTGGAATGTAGTTAGTTATTTGGTAACAGTTTGATCTTTTAGGGTCTTGCTTTTAAGAATTGGTAGTTGGGTCCGGAAAAGCATTTCATTTGGAAAAATTATGGCCCATCACTGAAGCAAGGCCTTTCTGAGTACTCTAGTTAGTGACCCATTAATTTTGAATTTTTCCAGTCTGGCGGGTGGAAAGAAGTAGTATTGCTACCCTTGCATAAAAGCTTGTACTATTGCTCTAATCTTTTCAGGTAAGTTTTACTGGGGTCTCTGGATTCCTCTCTGTATATCTTTGTGTCTCTCCAGTACTCTGTCCTACAAACTGTAGCTTCCTTGTTTTTTCCAGACTCTCACATCTGTCTTTTCAACTCAGAGGGAATCTGTTGGGCTCTGGCTGGGATATTCTTCCCTCTGCCACAGCCTGAAAACTCTCTTAAGGTAGTGAGCTAGGGCAATCAAAGAGCTCATATCATTTTTCCCTGTCTCTCAGGAATCACTGTCTGTTGTTGCTGGTGTCTTGAAAACCACTGTTTCATATGTTCTGTCTGGTCTTTTGTTTGTTTGCTACAGGCTTGGAGGGGTAAATTATATCCCCCATTTACCATCTTGATAGCGGTAGAAGTCTAGCACTTCATTCTCACAATTACTAAAAATCTGGACATGGATGTGATAATCAAAACAGAAGCAACACTCTTTTTACTGTTTCATCCAATTCGGGGTATTCTAGGATAACACATAGATGACCAGGATCAGCCTTCCCTAGCTTCAGCCTTTTTCCCTGTTTTTACCTTATAAACGTGGAAGTAGACCAGTGTCAACCTAGAGAAAAATGAATAAAGAGGACTTCAACGGTATTCTCACCCTGCGGCAAACTGCATCAGGTCTGAAAAGCTTAAGGCCTCAGTCACCCAACACAGAGAATTAGAAATTTATCTGAGAGGACGTCATAGACTTTCACTGGCTAGAAGATGATATTTGGGACTTAGTGCTTAATTATTTCCTTGAGGATAATGAGTATTTCTTGTTGCAGTAGCAATTAACAACCTTCTTAAAGTCAGTGAGGTACTGTGAACAGAATGATAGCCCTAAAAGTTTTCTAGAGATATCTGTTGGAAAACTGTAGTTTTGAAAAGAACTATTGAACTGATAGAACTGGGAGCAATTGGAATTTACATAAAAACTCTCGTACCACACTGCAGATGCTCTTCCCATGATGAGCAACGATTTTTGAAAACTGGCTGTTGATCAGGTTCACTACCTAAGTGCCTTCTCAGACTTGGGTATGATTGTAAGCAGAAAGTAAATTTCATAGAATTATTGCTCTTGTCAGGGTCAGCAGGATCGAATTTAAGGAAAATGCTGAAGATAATGATCTATTTGAATTGGTATTGATTATTTTGCAAATACTAAAAATATCCATTTTTCTCTAGGAACATATTAATTAATTGTAGGGACAAAGAAGACTTGGCTGGGAAGGCACTTAAATTAAAATGAAATAAATAGCTTTTGAACTTATAAGATATATCTGGAAAATAAAAAGGTAATATAAAACCTCAAGCTAACCTTTAATATTAAATAAATTAGTACAATTAAATTAGAGAGAGAAATGGCAACACATTTCAAATATGTGCTTCTTCCAAGATAAGGTCTCTAACTTTGGGGGCTTTTACTTTTGTCTGTAATTCAACTCTTAATAGATAATAAAAGGAATAAAGTATAGGGCAACACAGAACGCCATGAAAGGTGTCCAAATTGGGAACTTTGTAAGAAATATCTCCAAAAAATAAAAAGTGTTGACTCATAAGACATGCTATCATATATGACAAGACATTTTATCGTATCACTAAAAATTAAGCTGACCTCTTCGCTTTGCTTAAGCAAGACAAAGGCTCCAGCAGAACAGGTTAGATGAAACTCTCAAATCACTGCTCTCTCCTTCTCCCTCGCCCCCTCTCTTTGCAGGAATATTAAATTGCTGGCGGGGGGGTGTGAGGGGAAGCTCTTGAGCTCTTTCTTGCTTTCTTGCTGGAGTGTTGACAGTCTGAACCTATTGCCCTGCAGAGAATGCCTCTGGCTAGAGAGAAGAAAGACTGCGTTCATGATAAAAGCTCCTTAGGCTCAGTTTACTTTTCCAAGTTAGCTTTAAAGCACTTGAGACACAGAACCACAGGGTCTTTGCTAATATATCAAACCTGAGCTTTCTGAGGAAAAAAAAAGTTAAGTTTAAAAACTGGTGCTAGACATCAGGGTTAGAGGATGGTAAAAAGAAAGACTATATATTATTTCTATTATCTAAATCTATTTAATCCTATAATCTGAGTCCAACACTATAGAAATTTAAAGCCATTTATGAATTTAAAATAAAAGGATAGTGTTAATATATATCTATTTACATTTTATGTTCACAGTGCCATTGCTAAATTTAATTAAAAGTAAAAATGTATGTTAAAACCTCGCTTACCCTATTAGAACAAAATCAAGTAAACAATCTTTTTCAATCACTGTGAAATGCATCAGGACTTTTATATTATTTTTTACTTTATTTATGAAGTAAAATTATGTATTTATTTGTGTGAATTTATTTTTGTTTAATATCTGTTCCCCTATTCTGTTTCCCACCACTTAGTACACCATTTGTTCCTGACACCCAGTAGTCACTCAATAAATATTTGTTGACTGAATTTAACGTACCATTGACAGCTACTGGAACCTTAAAAAATAACTGAATGCAAAAAAAAACCCACAAAATCTTACACAGTAAATTGATGCTTTTGTCGTGCACTCCTCCCAAGCAAGACCAGTCAACGATGTAAACCAGATTGTTCTTCCTCCACTCACTCTCCTCTAAAGTTCCTTCCACCCTCTTGGAAAACAGACTCCAAACTCCTTGTCGTGGTCCCCAAGTCCGGCGGACCTGGGCCAACCTGCACTCTTCAGGGCACAGGCCTTTCAGCTCCTCTGACTGGCCCAGCGAGTTCCCTGCTGACGACTGGCTGTCCCCTGAGCAGAGAGGGCTCGGCCACCTGCATCTTCGCACACCTGCCCCGCTCTTGCCATTCTGGTTTCAGTTCAGGGCCCTTGAGTCGCGATCTCAAGTCCCCTCCCACCCCTTCCCTACTCTCCCTTCTCGACGGCATCCCACATTGGTCTCCATCATGGGACTTTTCGCTACCTGATATTAACTAAGAAACTTATTTATTTCTCTTTACATTCCTCCCCCACTGCTCCCCAGATCATAAGGTCCTTGATAAGGCCAGGGACCCTCTCCTTTTTACCACTGTATTTCTAGAACGCAGAACAGTGCCAGGCACATTGTATGGCTTTGTATACATATACAGTTAGACAAACGAATCATGAATAACTGAATGAATAAATGAATGGGAGGTACACTATCAGTCAATATCCAAACATTATATATTTGAAAGGACAGCAGAAAATGAGCATTGATTAAAAGAATTTTAAGTTCGCCTGAAAAGTAAGGTTTCTATTAGCCATTTTTCAATATTTAATGAAGGGCTCTGTGCATTTAAAGAAATATCATTGGTCTCAGGATATAGTACAGTGAGTGGTCACATTTAAAAAATATAAAGAAATTCAACTATATCACATTAAAGAAAGGCCATGGGGTTCATTCTTTCATGATAAGAATTTAGAAAAAAATATCAGTAATAACAACAATACTCGCAAGCATAATAGCATACACATTTCAGGCAAGAGATCAAAGCTGTTGGAAAAACCTCACCATCCTAGAGAATAATTTTATAGCATGGCTCATGTTTCTTGAGGTAGGGATAGGGGAAGTTTTGAGAATGTATTTCTGAAAATGAAAATAGATTATGAAAAACCAGCCTTAACGGGCAACAGTTTTGCAGGGTCTCCACGTCTAAACTTAATAGGTACCACTTAAACTGCTGATGGCAGAATCATCAATTAAGTTTTATAGCAGAGCTGAGTAAGAAATCAATCAACAAAATATTAGTAATCCATCTGCTCATCACAACAAATTTTGGCAGACAGCATTATTACTTTAATGATATGATATTGGGAGGGAAAAAAATAAGGAAAATGGTTTAGCATGTCCCAAAGGCATGCAAAATTGTTCCAAATCAATCTGAATTTATAGCCATCCTGAGTTCTCTATAACAACTTCATTCTACAAACACTAAATTTTGAATACCTTTTAAAAAACCAGAATCAATATACATTGGAAACAACCAGGTGCTCTATTTACATGTCGTTTTGATATAGCTCAATGAAAGTTTTTCATCTACAATCCAAGTTTGAAAATTATAACTGTGGATATATTTTTTGATGCCACTAGGGGAGTATTTATAAGATACCTCACACTGAAGCAAGATACTAAAATAAGAAATGAGGCTCAACTGAAAAAACTGCAAAGGGAAATAAGGCATAACTGGATTGTCTAAGACCACAAAACTGAGTTTCTTTTGAAGGGAAGTAAGAAAGCAGAACTACAAGGTTTACCATGAAAATTCTTGCAGATTCTTAAGAGATTGCTTAAGTTCAAAAATAAGAGCTCGAAGGCATATATTTGTGTCCAAAAACTTGGCACCGTACAGCAACAAACAGCAACGTGCACTTGGGAAGAGGATTCCTGTTATCTGTCACTCCAGCCCCACTTCCCACCCTTCTGCACCTTGCTCTCTGCTTCAGGAGGCTGAGCCCATGGGCAGTGTGTGCCTCTGGTTGGTTTTGGTCAATTGGGAGCTCCTGAAGAAAATGGAGCAAGGGCAGAGGTGTTTACTCCTCACATCTCACTAAGCACACAAGCCCAGGCTGAGAAGGCAACAGCGTAGCAAAGGGCATCATATTTAGTGTGATTCTGTACAATCATCTACCACCAAATAGAAGTTGCAGCTGGAACTCAAACAAAGCCTGGGGATTAATGACCCCAGATAGAAGCTAGAAGAGCTGGGGCCATCACACTTACTGACTTTCATCGGTCTTTCTTGGATTTGAAATAAAAATCTCTACGGAACACTTCCCAGTTTAAAATAAAAGGAAATAGACAATGGGAATATAAAAATAAATCCTAAGAACGTATTACATGAAAAAAAAAAAAAGACACCATGGCTGCTTGGAATAAAGATGTTGGCTTTATAATAGGAATATTATTTACGTAGCCTGACAATGGGATTTTACCGGCAAAGTAATATGACTACATTAGAAAAAGGTTTAACAATCTTTGAGACTCATAAATCTGATACCCTTAAGAGTTCTGTGGGTTCAGGAACAAAATAAATTATATAAGAAGGATCGCAAAGAGGGAAATGTTGCACTATCTAGACTCAAACCTGAAAGGCAAATGGAAATTTGGATATAAAAACTGGAAAAAATAGAAATCGAAGCAACTCATTCCCAAAAGAACACTGTACAGAAATTATCACATTTCATAACCTAGGAAAATGTCCCTTCCAGAAATTTCAGCACAACGAAAAAGAATAAAATGCTACCATCAGCACTACTATTTTTCAATAACTTGAGACAAGAAAGGAGAGAAAGGATATAACGTCAATTTCCACCAGAAGAAAAGCTGAAGCTGGAACACAAACTCAGAGACGTTTTTCCTTTGTTACATGTACTGAAGGTAAAAATTGCTGTTCATGTGCACGCTAGGATGTGTGCAGTGAAATAAAATCTTCCAGTTGATGACTACATGTGTTTATAAAACACTGTTTATAAGTTTAATTCCTGCATGCTAATTTCCCATACATTTGGAGTTTCTATTTGTTAAAACAAAAAAAAAATCTTTTGGAGAAAGTAATGTTTTAGAAATGCAAGTGTCTCCTACTTGCCCTTTGTGCAGATAGTTCTTCCTCTGCCTTATGTCGGCACAGGGAGACCTCTCTCCGGCTAAAATCCTTTGCTTTGGAACAAAATTCTGATTTATAGAGATCTGAAACTTTTTGAACTAAGTTTAAAGATTGGTTTGATATTTAATTACCCATCTTGCTTTGTTCTCCAGTGCTACAAATAACTGACGGATGACTAAAATAACCATCCTTACTTTTACAGCTAAAATCTTGATAGCTGTGTCTGTTCCATAGGGCATATTTAAAAAGCTGTACGTCAGAGGGAAGCTCTGGGCTAATGTTCTCTTTTTAAATTAAATGTATATTTTAAGTTTACAAAATTCTGGGTATTTAAAAATATATACAACTTTTCAAAATAGCAACTATCAAATTATTTTACTTCTACATATACAATTAGTTTTATTAATTAGCAAAATTATACTTTAAAGCAGAAATTCCTTAAAATGTCTTTTTGGAGAAATTGATGATAGATACATACATAGATATACAGATAGATAGACATACTATATACTACACTACACTATACTATGTTATATTATAATATATACCAGATATTTACAAGTATTGTTATATACAGACTCTGACACCTCTCTCATGTGAGTACTTCCATTCTACCATTTAATCATGCAGAGATGACAAGCAGTATAACTGTGACTCCAGTTTTAGTCTGATGGCAAAGCACATATTTGTGCATTTTTTTACTTTCAGAATTTTAAAATTTTGAAATAATTTCAGATTTATAGAAAAGTTGCAAAAATTGCACAAAGAATTCTGATATATTCTTTATCCAGACTTCCCAAATGTTGGTTGTATTTTGCCACGTTTATGTCATCTTCTCTCAATCTCTTTTTAATATATAACATTTAATATAGTTACATGAATATATATGCATATTATTTTTCTAAACCATCTGAGAGTAAGTTTCAGATATGATGTCCCTTTACCGCTACATACTTCACTTTGTATTTCCTGAGAATAATAAAATTATTTTACATAAATTCTTTTATACAATACTGTTATCAAAATCAGCAAACATTCATAGAATATTGTCACCTAGTTTAGCAAATCTGATCCTTATTTGTAAATTATACCAATTATATGAGTAATCCCATTATATACTAAACACACAAAGTTTAGTCCAGCCCAGGATCACATGTTGGATTTGGTTTGGTTTTTATACAGTTTAGTCTCCTCTGATGTGGAACAGTTCTTCAATCTGTCTTTTTCTTTCATGACCTTGACATTTTCTATTTAGTACAGGCCACTTCTTGTGTAGAAGGTCCCTCGGCTTGGGTTTGTCTGATGTTTCTTCATATTAGGACACACATGCTATAGACTTATCCCAATATTTCAACTTTGATCATTTGGTCTAGCTGGTGTCTGCCAAGTTTCTTCACGATAAGGTTACTAATTTTTCTATTATGATGAGTAAGTGTTTTCTGGAGAGACGAGTAAGGCTACGCAGATACCCTACTGTTAATCCAACCTGCTACTTACCAGTTTAGCATCCACTGATAACCCCTGCCGCCATCAAATCCTTAGCATGACGGCTGGCAGACTGTGGTTTTCTAAATGTATCATTCCTTTGACATTTGGAATTTTACTGAGAGGAAGAGATTCTAACCATTTATTTATTTGGTTATATCACTATGAATACATAGATTCCTATTTTTACTGGGTTAACATGTATTAATTATCATATCGCTATCTACTTTGGTGCTCGATTCTTCCATATCTAGCCAATGGGAGCCTCCTGCAGCTAGATTCTGTAATACCTGGGCGTGTTCCCGCTGTTGCATGTCTCCTTCTGTCCTTTCTGGTGCAAGAAAATGTTCCAGGCACCTGTTTTACTTTCCCTTTCCCAACCTCAGGATCGACTGTGTCTGTGAGGAGCCCCAGTGTTTTTAGTGGAGAAAATGTTAAGAAACTGATACCTGAGCACCAGGTGTATTCATTCCTACCGGAATGTCACTGCTTCCGGATCTTTTCAGACAAAGCTAGGAAACGCCTCTGTTACACACCAGAACTCTTTGTCTATCACAGCCTCAAGTTCATAGTAATAAGTAATTCCAGTCAATCAGCAAAGTGTTTATTCTAACTGTCCCCTTTCAATATCTGCAGCTTCTTTCTGTGACAGTGAGAAATCCGGCTTCAGTTATCTCCGTCTCTGTTCAGTTGTTCAAATTGAGAATACGTAGACAAGGGTTACAGAACCGACAATCTGGTCAGTGGGGAAAGCAAAACTAATAACTAAATTAATCTTTATAGTGATTTTGACTTTATTCTAGAGGTATACAGTAAAGAATTCTATATTTGAATTTATTTGGAAATTTCCCTCTTCACTATGCTATATTTACTTGAAATACATTAACTTCATTAGTTTGTATTTATAATCTATTTTAGTTTTGTTTTATTCTCTGTATTTGCTTATTTCTCTTTTTTAAAACATGAAATGTTAGCAGAGTTCCAAAGGACAAAGCTATACAAAAAGATATATCCAGAAAGGGGTCACTCACCTTACCCCGGCCCCGACCACGGCGTTGCCACCCCGGTGCCTTCCTCTCAATTCCAACTCGCCCCCTACATGGAGTCAATCTCATTATTAGTTTCTGGTTTAGTACTCTCATTTGTTTTATAAAAATATGCAGACACATGCATGTTTTCAGTCTGGCTCCTGGTTAAAAAACCTATGTGTGGGCCGGGCGCAGTGGCTCACGCCTGTAATCCCAGCTCTCTGGGAGGCCGAGGCAGGCGGATTGTTTGAGCTCAGGAGTTCGAAACCAGCCTGAGCAAGAGCGAGATCCTGTCTCTACTAAAAATAGAAAGAAATTAATGGGACAACTAAAAATATATAGAAAAAATTAGCCAGGCATGGTGGCGCATGCCTGTAGTCCCAGCTCCTCGGGAGGCTGAGGCAGGAGGATCGCTTGAGCCCAGGAGTTTGAGGTTGCTGTGAGCTAGGTTGACACCATGGCACTCTCGCCACGGCAAAATTAGTTAGTCTCTGTCTCCAAAAAAAAAAAAAAAAAAAAAAAAACCTATGTGTGATTTTCAGACCTGCCCATGGGCACCTGCAAAGGCTCTCCCTGCAGGCTCATGGGGAAGCTGCTCTCCCCTCACCAGACCTGGGGCACGGCTGGGGCACCGCGGTACCTGCGGGAGGTGCAGTCAAGGTCTCAGGCCCCCTGATCGGTCATGCTATTTCACATGTTTACATTCCTTCCTTCCTAGGTCTCTTTATCTGAAGCCTTGGGTTGAGGGCCTCTTGAGGCCCCTCTGCGGAACACTAACCCTAACGCTCACCCTGCTTACAGGGACAGGAGGGGAAACCTTGACGGCACATGTCCTCACTCTGACTCAGTCCACTCTGAGTTCACCCCACTTGGCCTCAGGGGCCATAAAACTGCTGGAGCCTTTTGTTCGGGGCACCCTCAACAATGAGACAACCCCACGTCTGCATGTATCCACCTGACTCTCGACCAGTGCGCTGTTCCACGGAGGAAAACGGAACAGGAGGGAGTTCGCTCTTCCTCCTGACGCCGTTCCTCAAGCCAGTGCAGGAAGTCAGGAAACGTTTCCCTCTTTCATTAGGGCTTGGGCTTTAACTGGCTACTCTGACACCTGGCGGTTTTGCGCTCTCTCTTCCAGCTCAGAAGAGCTCCTGACAATTTCCCCTTCACTCCTACACAAAAGGTAACACAATAAAGATCATCTCTTGCATTTTGGTTTTTTTCACTTGGCAGCGTGTTCTGTAAATTGCTCCCTATCAGTGTGGAGAGGTCTTTCTCCTCCTTTTTTCCCAGCCGCGTAGTGCTCCACTGAATGGCTGTGCTCTCCCAGGTTTAGGCAACTCCTAGGTTGTTTCTAATATTTTTCAACTAAAAGCAATTACCTTGTGTTTATGTATTTTCATATTGTTGAAAGATAACATGTTCACATTGTTGTAGAAAGCACATGCTTTAAAACACCTTATTTTGAGTGAACTTGTAGCACGATTGCTAGAATGGAAACTATTGCAATTAATTCTTTAAAAAAGTAAAAGCCAACTACTCAAATTTATGGTCAGGTGTTTCCTCCAGTGAAGTAGTGGAGATTTCTCTGACTGTGAGTTCTGAAATTTTATGCTAATGTATTTCCAAACTGTGTCAGTGGAGAAAACGAACTCACACACAAGTGCACCACTGAGCTTCATTCTTTTGGGGGGAAAAAAAGCTTCTTTGAGATTATAGGATTGTTTTTTCCCCCTCAATTGCAATAACAAGTATATGGGCTAAGCATGATGATCAAAAGCTCAAGGAAAAAAGAGAAACATATCAAAGGTAATTG
This sequence comes from Avahi laniger, assembly GCA_963575035.1. Classification (NCBI taxonomy): domain Eukaryota; kingdom Metazoa; phylum Chordata; class Mammalia; order Primates; family Indriidae; genus Avahi; species Avahi laniger. The sequence goes on along the minus strand of CAUYSK010022350.1, from coordinate 43,878 downwards.
CAAAGGGAAAAGCAGTACAGCAATCCCAGCTTTCAGTCAGAGGCGCAAAAACAACTCTATTCAGGGCTGTAATATTCTCCCCTTCAAGGGTCAGTTTCAGCCTTAGCCTAATTTTCAACAGAAATGGCATTTGTGCTGGAAACTGCCAGCTTTGCTCTCATTTCTGAAGCCTGTTTTCAATGCATTCCTCCTCCCTTCCTTTCTCCTATATCGCCTTTAACTACTCAGCCCTCTACTCTCTGAAACTGAAGCAAATTGCAATGTATTCTATAACGTTACAGCTAGAAGAATGGGGGAGTTATTCAGATACAAATAACATAATCTAGGAAAGTCCTTGGGTGAGAAAATAGTAAGCAGAGAACTTTCAAACCTCAGGACTGAAAGTATGAATGCTGATATGTTGCAATCAATATATAAGACTGAGGTCAGAAATCAAATGTAAATGACATGTTCATGGAAGTATCTACTTGCAGGGCAGGATATTCTTAGAGATGGAAATCAATTTGTTCTAAATTGACTGAAGTTTGTTTACATAAAACAACCTTTATACAACAGAGCATAAAGTGACAAGATAACTATTCATTCTGTGCCTCTAAAATGGAAGAGAACAGTCCAAAACTGCCAAGATGAAGGTCTCCGTCTGGCATTTCAAATTTACTGATATTTTATGAAAGTTTTATGTTATAGGGCAATTTGCTGCCAAAGAAATAAAAGGTGGGACTAATTCTTGTAAAAAGAAATAATAAAGTGGATCCATAGCAAAGGTGACAAATCTTTCGTCTTTCTAGTTTCTTTTCTGTAAGCCACATGAATCACACGCATGAATCACACATGAATCGAATTCAAATTAATAACAGACTCAACAAAACACAGATCAGAAAATCACTGACTATTTTTTCCATCACTCACTTTCCATACATAAAATGTGAATTCATTTGGAGCCCCCAACATATGGTCTTGTGGGATACAATGCTCCCCATCTCTTTCTCCTTGTCTTGATGAGTATAAAGTGCACAGAACTTCTGAGCCCCCCTGCCTGGCCCCTTGCCAAGCTCCTTCGTCTCCCATCACCAAGAAGAGGGAGGGCTAATCCGATGGCCAACCTTTGGTTAATTATTGGGGCCGTGTTTCTTTTTAGCAGGGTCAACCAAAGGTGGCGTATTAGAAGGGCACACAGTTACCCTGGAGCACTCTCCTCATGGCTGCCCCAGCCCTGCTGGTCACCGAGTGGTAACAATCCTGAGGTCACAACTTACATGTAGTGAGAACCTGAAGGTTGTCATTGGCCTCAAGCCTAACCAGATCATGTGGCCCCACCTGGTTAGACAGCATGGAGAGACGGCTTGGAGCCCCAGGCACAGGCCTGCTAACAGTGGAGGCATCCTTCCCTTCTTCTTCCCAGGAGTTCCTTCTGTGTGTGATTCCCCAGGAACCTGGGGTAACAGGACGGCTACAAACCGAGTACAGTACACAACCCCACCCACCCGAGTGCTCACACACTCCACTATCAAATTCACGCGCTTCCACTCAGTACGCCATGTATATCTGACCCAAACTTATGTCTCCATCCCAAACCTGCTCAAATGGCTCCATTACTGATAAACAGTTTGTCTTAACTATCCAAGATCATAGCACATAGATTCATCTGTTGTTTTTTATACTTTTCAAAGCTCATTTCATTATTACGTTTGGCTTTATGAGAATATTGAAATATCTTTTGTAAACAGTTGTTTTTAAAATTTCAATATGGAGACAAATCTCATGAAGTCAGCTCCACATAGTAGTACTTTGGCTTCATCAAAACTGGTGTGAAATTCAGCTGTAGGGATTACTGGTTATGCAACATTGGATGGTTGCTAATTCAGGCTTTCTTTCCATAGCCATAAAATGAGGAAAATGACATTTACCACACAGGGATTCTGTTAGGATTAAATGTGATACTGCGCCGAGAGCACTCAGCATGGTGCCGACAAGATTAAGTGCCAATAAATCGTATCCATCATTGTCATGTCAAAAATATTGTGAAAAAATATCTAATTCAGACCAAATGTCAGAAAATCGTTACCTTTAACATAACACTGAACATTTTAATAATTAAAACTATAATTAAATATTTCAAGAATGTTTGGGGAACCAAGGTTTGTTTTAACATTTGATGGGATAATTCTTCACTAGAAACACATTTTTCTCGGCAGAGGCTCAACAGCACTGGCTTTGGTATCTAGTTAATGCAGGTATTTTTTCCATTACAGGAAAAGATTCCTTTGAGATAATCAAATCCATCATTTTCCGAAACTTTGCTTGTCACAGCAAGAGACTATATATAGGCTTTTAAATTTTATAGTTAACCTTTTCAGGCATTTAGCTTTTGTATTTCTTTTTGCTTTCTATGAGACAAGTTGTATTCATCTTAAAATAAACCAGTACCAAGAGTGGAGAAAGAAACCCCAAGGGAGAGCCACTGTTGTCTGTGTGTGCCCTGCTGAGGGAGCTGATTGTCTATGTAACAAGCACATGGACCCCCTGGGAAGGATCTGGAACAGAGCTGAGAACACAGGTTAACATAACGTTCAGAGGAAGGCACAGCAGAGTCTTGAGCTTCCATGGCAAGTTGAAAACAAATGCTCATGTGCTAATATTTCATTCTTTGGAAACGTGGTTAAAAGAAGAATAATTTAAATTAAGGATGAGGAAAGCTATTTTTGAATTACTTGAAGAGTCTGAATTATAAAATATTTTTTAAAAAAGCATTTTTATTTTTCTCAATCCTTTCTAGTAACACAAACTAAGCTCCCATAATCTTGACAGATGCATTTTAGGGCCTGCTTTGAAAAAGTAACATGAATGATTTACAGTCAGAATAGAAAATTCTATTATGCAAACTAATCATTTCAAAATTTATAAGTTTGTTCAAGGCTTTGTATTATCTCTATATTTCTTATATACTTAGGACACTTTTTTCCCCCCAAGAGCATACACCTCTCTTGAGGGAACCTCTCTACCATTAAATAAATCCTAAATGAGTGGGATCTACAATAATGAGATCACTATGTAGTGACTTTATATTATCGGAAACCCTGAGTTAAACATAAGATCTAAAACACTACCCTCAGCAAGACATTTATCTTTATTTTATTATTGCCCCACAATTTAGCCTGATGCACTACCTGAATATCAGATTCTTTCACTATTATATTGCTACATTTAAATATCACAAATTCTTCTTCTGTAGAAAGCATTATATACTTCCTGTAGCTACTTTGGTGGTCACCCATACTTAGATTGTTTACTGTCTCATACAGCATTTCAGAATGAGCTACCAGGATATTTTCTTTCTGTTATCAGAACCATAATCACTAGGGCTAAAATTGTATTACTAAATTTACATTTTTATAGAGAAAAAATGAGCTACACAGAAACCAACGAGTTCATTCATCACTTAAGCTTTAAGTGTTAAGTCTCAGCCTAAATATCTTCCTCGTTCACCTTTGCATTGCGCCTCGGATGATTGTGTGTTCAATAAGTAAATAATAAGTGCCATAGCTGTTAAAGTGTCATTAGAATCTCCAGAACCATGTCAAACACGGGCTGAGGTGCTTAAAGAATACTTTGAGGGGTACCGAAGTGTTTCCAGCTCTGGCATGCCTCAGTGCATCCTCAGAGCGCTCAGAGATGGATTGAAAGGTGTAGTTCGAAACAAGTCTCTCAGCAGAACGCCACGCACAGATCACTGGAATGATATACTGCAATAACTTGCCTGCAACGCTACGGCTTATTGCGCTGACATGTAATTAATCTGCTGAGCAGTGACAGGACCCAGCTGAAGAGCACTTCTGAAGCTTTTAAGATCTGGTATGCCGGTGGGCGCCCAGGGAGTCCCTGGTCCACGCTTTGTTAGCAGAACAGACTACCACAAGCCTTTAATCTGTGATTCCACATATGCTAAATAACTTTACTTATTAAAAATCGCAAAGTGGTTTTGCTTAGCCTTAGTCCAATGCAAGCAGCCCCTGTAAGTGCATCTGCATTTGCAGCCAGGGCTCCAGGTTGAGAGGATGACGGAGGCGGCACATTCTTCACAAGGAGAGCAACTGTGTTCTTGCAGCACGGTTCAGGTTTCGAGAGCTCATTGGTCTGGTCCTGATGAGCCCCTGCAAATCTGTGACTGCATCACACTTTCGACTTGCAGTTAATGTGGATGAAATATAGGTACAGTGTGCACAGAACTGGAATGTTGATTAACTGACTAATGAATTCAAAAGAAAAGGAACAGATAAAAGCAAAGAAAAAAATGCAACTGAATTCTTAAGAGAGCCAAATCCAATTTTTAAAAAATGAATGTTTTCCTAGATACTCTTTTGTAGATGAAATTGAAAAAATTTTCATTCTAACATCACAAAGTCTTTGACAAAGTTGGAAGTAGCTGATAGTCTAAACACACGTTTTGGTTATGTTATAATTTCAAAGTAGTTGGTCAGGGACCAATATACGTAAGCAAACAAAGAAAGTCAAGCTTACCAAAATCTAATTTCTTAAGAGAAGCTTTTTAGAAAACACCTTAAATTTTGAAATTAGGGATTTTAGTATGTGGTAGAGTTAGGAAAATGGAATGATTTTTCTTACATATAGGACTAATAAAGATTCTCCCCATATTCTACATTTTAAAATTTGGAAATGCCATACTTACAGGAATAGCTTTCTTAAAATTGTCTGTTAAAATATATACTGTACATATTTTAATTGATAAGAAAGCAGATAATTAAATATCATATTAAATCCACACTTAAATAAGTGATTAAAACTCTGATGTCTTTTAACAAAGGCTCTAGAATAATTGGTCAGTACAAATTCAAGGTCATCCAGTCCCCACTTACAGTGGATGCCTTGTGAGGACCAGAATCTTTTCCTCTCGCATCCTTTGATAGCCTGGCATTATCACGAACATTTTTTAGACTCAAGAACTCTTGAAACCACAGATTTATCAGTTCTACACTCTAGTGGCCTTGGTACAGTCCCTAACAAAGATCTAACTTTTATACCTAAGATATTTTTTTCATTATGCATTTTTTAAAATTATTATGGGTACATAATAGTTGTATATATTAGAATGAATTCTGAATTCTTCAAAGGTCTGAAGTATTTGCAATAAAGAAAACGTAATCTTATAAATTAGTGACTAAACTGTGAGTACCTCAAAGATAACTCCAATATTTAATTCCTTTTTTATCCTCAGCAGGTATACCGAATGAAAGTCTTTTTTTAAACTGTGAAATATATTTATTATTTATTTTCATTATATATGTATATTATGTCCATGTTTCTATATTATGTACATGTACGGATTATATGTTTATTTGTTGCATACTAGTTACAAATAATTTCAGAAGACTATTCTCATTTTATCATACTGCAAAAGTATTTTCATTCTCTTCCTTCCCATGTAGCATAGGAAGTGGGCCTTACCTTATAAGTATCTCATCTCTCCCTATATACTCTCTCCAACCCATTCTGTCTTTTTAATGACTTCCTTCCTTTCACTGTCAACTTTTTAAGGAAAACTCGTTGGTGAATCTTGTGGTCTCCCTGTAGCCAACATACCTGTAGTATGTTTAACGTGCCTTTTAAACGTGCCTTTATACAGGACCAAACTGTCAGACTTGGGGCAGTGCGTCGAGGGGAAAACAGGAAGCTACAAACCACTATTGCATTCAGGAAAAATCCGATAATCCATTCTTAGCAGAGCAGATCTGGGCTCATAGGTCCTAATAAAATTACTTATTAACATAGTCAGATGCAGTTCAATAGGCTGAGAAACCAGGAATCTGAGCTCCTTCATTTCTTAGTTCTCCCAGTAAATTGCTTTGAAATATACCGAGACCAGTTTAACTTTGTGAGCTATCACTTCCTCGACTCTGCAAAAGCAGAGAACTTTGCAATATGTGCTCGAGTATCCATATACATATGTGACAAATGGGACAAATGGGAAGCAATTTGGCTTTCCTTAAAATGTGCAAGCACACATGTGGTGTCTTCGGAGAACACTGCAATTATGTACTCATCATCTCTATTTGTAAATTGAGGCAGATGAAGTGAGTCCAGCTCTGCATAAACTCTCCTGGAGAGAACCAGAATTTGAGTACTTCAATCCCTTGAATTTCCATTGGCTTCATGAAAACACATGTCCTGCAGTCTTGTCGACAGATCACCTATAAACCTCATCATGCTTTAAGACACATAAACTTTCATCTACCTCAACCTTCCTAAAAGGGACATTTTTGCTGTAAATATTCTTAAGCCATTTCAATCAAAATGTTCTGAAGCTATATTACTTAGAAAAATACTTTTATTAAGCAAAGTGAAGCTTCACAAAAAACATCTTAATGTGTACTTATCTGCTTTGCTTTGTTTTGTTTTTTGCAAATGATATTTTATCAAGATAAGTTAAATAGTAATGGCTTAAAAAATAATGCCTCTGCTGTATGTTCTCCAACAGTGTACATTCGAGAAATCTTGGAAAATTTCAGATCGCATGAAGAACAAATGAGATTAAGGTACCAGAGTCATATTGCTAATAGCTCGCCTTACATAAAATAATTACGGGGATAAGTTAATATTTATTGAGTTTGCTGTATGAGTAATGGACTGTACTTCACATATTTTCCTATCTAATCATGATAACAAATCTACAAACTAAATACCATTTGAATTCCTAGTTTATAGACGATGAAACTAAAACAGAGATAAATGAGTTTGCTTATCATGATCATGTGGTTGCTGCATTCTAGACCTGGGGTTCACATCAGGGCTTGTAACTTTAGAGCCTCACTCACAGCCTCCGGACGGACTCTGCACTCCCCAGCCCCATTCGATCAGTTGTGTTTCAAGACTCCAAGCATTACTCTTTCTACACCAACAAACTGACTGTATTTTTAGTCTCACTACTTCATATGATCTCATTGTATGATTCCTTTGTTTTTGGATATTCTAATCTTTATATGTAACTATTGTATTAATTTTGACATGTGTCAATGTTATAATGACAAAAATGATGCTTTGCAACAGCCCTAGAAACTAACCATTTTTAAGGTCCCTCTGGTCATTTATCCTGCTAGAAAATTGCTCTTATTTTCATTTCTTTTCAGCTATTCCTGCTAGCATGACAAACCTCTCTATATTCTTTTGTAGAAAACAGTCCTCAGGCATAAGCAGAGTAAGTGGGGAATACCTTTACCTTGTTGGAAAACTAAAGAAATATGAGCAATTTCTTCGAGAGTAAGCTCATGTCACTTCCTCTGTTAAGCCTTCCTGACCAACCCAGGTAAAGCTAACCACACCCAACTTCATGTTTCCAGATATTCTATGCAACATTGTATGTTCCTATACTCTGTAATATTTTTATAAGTCTTTCTCATAGGATAGTGACCACTTGAGAGGCAGAAGTGTGGCATGTTTGTTTCTATGTCCCCAGACCTTAGCACAGTTGCTGACGTAGACTAGGTGCTAAATACGTGCTTGTGGAAGACAAGGAGAAAGCAATGGAGAGCGGTGGGGGAAGGGAGGGAGAGAGGGAATAAGGAAGGCAAGAAGGAAGGTGGGGAAGGAGAGAGAGATTAATCACATTAACTTGGTGTGTGATTTATATTTTTATATAATTTCCCAGATTGCTATGGTAAAAAAATAAATAAATAAAAAATCACAGAAGAAATGTACTCTATACCTCTGACCCAAATTCCAAAGAACAGAAAGAAAAATGGTCAGATGCACTAAAAACTATCATGTCATTAGGCTTCCCAGGAGAATTTGGTAAGGCTATGACTGTGCTCTCTTAGGCGAGCCAGGTGTTATAAAAACTTGGTTGCTTATTGATGTGTTTTATCTAAAACATGGTTTTAAAGTGTCTTTATAAATTGGATAGGTAGAAGCTAGAAAAACTGCCATTTAAAAATTGCCATCAGTTTTCTATCTCCCATGATGTGGAGGCTTGAATTCCCCTTTGGAACAAGTATTTCAATGTTTTGAGTCAACCAACTAAGGGGGAATTTTAGTTAAAACTAAATGAAAGCAAAGCTCGTGCTCTGAAATGGAGAGGTCTGGGGCAATGAGAGGGAAGACAAGCTGCGGGGCGCATCTTTGCAGACTATATATCTTTTGAAGAAGGACGCCCTGGGCCTTAGATGCTGTGTGTTCCTGTGGAGGTGTGCATGGAAACTTCTGGGGATGGAAAGCTTCCTTTAGGAAATAAGCAGTAGACAAGAAATGGGAGAAGCTGCTTCCTTTGAGAGACTCTGGGGAGCTTCTGGGGAGCCACGTGCACAGCGTTACTGCTTCGGGGCGCTGGCTGCAAAATGGAGCAGTGAACTGAAGGAGGGAGACTTTCCCAATGCCACAGAGAGCCCATGGCTGCCCAGCACCTCGAGGCATCTGCTTGGGAGGATCAGGACCTGGTAGCCTGGAAGTGGACACTGAGTTTTCACATGCGGAGCCGCGAGCAAAGCCAGGAGGGTGGCTCTTTTACTGGCGTCAGGGAAGCAGTGGACAGTGGAGTAGTCGGGAAAGGAACATGGCACAGGTGATATGGAGACCAAGGAAAAGATAGTGGTTTGAAAGCACCTTAGATTAGCTCTTTGGAGGATCCTATAAATCATTGCTATGGTGAGGTTTAGAATGATAGGATTGAATGTACCAGAAATTTAGCTGGAACAGACTTCAGCCATTGTAATTCTGGCACCAACCATTAAAGTGACCGGAACTCAAAGAAAATCGAAGCTGCAGCGCACCAGCTGTTTGCCCTGCCCGGACTGGTAGTTCTCGCTTCTGCCTGTGCTTCCCGTCACCCAGGGAGCTGTCCCAAAACAACCCCTGCAGCCACCTCCTGAGGGCCATGTAGAAATTAAGTCTTTGGGTCTGACATTTCTATTTTTTTTTTTTAAACCGTCCGGGTAATTCTGTCTTATGGGTACTTTTGCGAAAACCTGGGTTAAAGCTTGCAGAAATTAAACAGGAATAAGTAACATCCAACATTGTCTACGAATGACTTTTCTTCCAGGTTGTATTGAATGTCTATCTCATTGGCAAGGTAAGTTCCTGAAGTTAAGAGCCACGGCTTTAACCTCCTTGTATTTCCCACAGGAGGTAACACGGTACTTACGCGTGAGGAAACCAAATGAACACTCGTGGTATCTGAAGTGCCCTATTCGTGCAGACCCCAGGTCTCGGTGTTACTCTTCGCGCTTGCGCGCTGTGCTCCCCCGCCCCACGTCGGTGGTTTCCACTCGCTGAGCAAAGTCATTCCTGAGCACTGGCTCCTTCTCTCTTGTGCTTTTGCTGCATCCTTTATTTTCAACCTTGACTTCGTCCAATTTGTTCCCACTAACTGCCATATAATTTTTGTATTTTCTTAATTTTCCTGTGTTATTTGAATATCATGCATAGTTTTTGTTGGAAGATGTTAATGACCCCTTACTAGTATTTAGAAAAATATAAAAACACATTAATGGTGTCATCTCAGTAATGTATAAAAATAGTGAATGACAGTCCCATTGTTGTGACTGAGGGACCAGATTAAGGTTCAGGCTGGGTTTGCTGCTGTAATCACTGTCACTTTCTGACCCTTATGTGCAAGTGAATTTTGAATGTTAAGAAAGGAAAAGGTGGGAAATCCAATAGAAATTAAATTTGGAAAGACAAAAGCAGTGTGACCTTTTGCCATGTTCTAGCAAGGCTGGACTTCCTCAGTCACCCAGGGCCCATAGCCAAGACCCCCCCTAACCCCAGGATTCACTCGGCCCTTCTCTGGGCCCACCCCCAGCATGTCCACTTACTTAACTCTCATGGCAGACCAAGTCCTGTGCCGGCCCACGCTTGCTGGCCTGAACAACGCCGCAGCCACTCGAAACATCCGCACCCTTCCTGCTGCACGTGTTTCCCTGAATCCCCGCAACTCTCCCAGATCAGAACTCTCCCAGACAGCTGTCTGAAACCTTGGCTGCTTCCCTATAACCAACAGTGCCTCTTTCTTCCCGCCCTTGACAAGTGATGTCTTCTCCTACATTAATAAAGCTCCCTGCTATCTGTACATCTCCACTGAGGAAATCACGGCCGGGAATTTGATGTGCTCTACACATAAAACAGTCCCAGTTACTGAGTCTCCGAGAAACTGCCATTGGCCATGTCTGCCTCATGCTCTTATCTGGCAGGTCTTCCAACTGCCACTGCAACATGTCACACTGATTTGCATTTTGCACCTCTGCTTGAAAACCCCTTCCTTTCCTGGAATCAACCCTTCTTTTTGCCCTTACATGGTGACAAGCCTTCTGCCACCCTTCACGGTCCAAGGCCTGTTCTACATTTGCCAAAACCCTTCCCTGCAAGCTCCCAGCTGACACCGACGTCCTTCTGCTGTGACACACTCTGGTCAGCATCCCTCAGCTCAGCCTCTCACTGTGTGTCGACCTCTGGGCAGTTACAGACCCTGGACGGGAGGCCATCTGAGCCCTTTGGCACAGAGAGAGGGTGTCTGTGTACTTCTGTGTCACTGCAGGTCAAGCAGGCCTACTAAAGGTTACTTGGCTCTCTCTGAACGTTCCAAGGCATTTCTCCTTGTTCTTACACCCAGCCACTCAGCCCACTCTCCTCCTGAGCGTGCCTGCAGATTTCTGTCTTGGCATTTCAGTTCACGCCACTCTAGCCTCTCCACGCTCTTCCTACACCGACTTCATTCAAAATCGTACTGAAATTAAATGCCTAGTTACCACTCTTCTTCCTCCACTTACTAACAGCTAAACAACCTGTGCTAACTCCTATAGTCAAACAACCTGTAGGAGTTACAAGTATGATCTGCATATGTTCTTGCATCCTAGTCTAAGAGGAAGTTTAGTGTGACTTTTCTTGATGTCTCAGAATTTGGGCAGAGGCTCCAAGTCGAGAACCATTGGTTTCAGCCACTTACACAGGATAAAATAAGAGACCTGAAACCCTTGGCTCATAACTTTGAGCCAAGGGAGCAGGGTGCTTTACAAGAACCACACGGAAAGTTATATGTCCTGGAGTTTGTGGATATGCAGGTCGATATGCATCCTCCTGGAAAATTTAAAAAAAAAAAAAGTCTAAAGGCAAAAAGAAAGATCCACACTAGGAGAGCACCTAAGGCTACCAGGAGAAGATTCCAAGTATGCAGTCCACAAATACTGCTCTGACCCTTACCTCTCCTCAAACCAAAGCAGTATATGGGAGAGGAAGGATGTGAGGAGGAAAACAAATTGTAAAGAAAGCAAACTAAGACTGAGTTGCAAAAGAGGAAGTTTAAATTAGATAATAGATTAGATAAATTAGATAATGCTTTTATATAACTCCAGATGTTTTGATACCTGAAAATGAACACAGCTGGTGAATCTACCCTAGATTTCCTCCAATGACTGAGAAGAACAATTGCAGAGTGAACTGGGGGTAGTGAGAAAGAATTCAGTTTCTTTCTTTGCACCCTTCCGAGTTTACCCATTTTAACAAAATGATGACAATAGTCACAAGAATATATGTTACCTTATCACCCCAGTTAGATTCTATGTTTAAGATAATTCCCCAGGGTGTCTCGCTGCCACTGTGGGCACGGTGGGCACCCATAGTCAATCAATATCGGTGGAACAATTCTCACATGAGCCTCTTCCCCCACGCCCCTCAACTTCAAATTCTTTGTTTTCTCTCATAGGGAAGAGCAGCATTTACAGTCAAAGCTTATTTACACATATGCTGATGCAGGAAAGGAGATGATGTTCAAAAGGCTGCCCCAAAGAGCCACGTTTCTTGTGGATTGTTGCACGTCCTAAGGAAAAACGAAGTCAGGCAATAGAAAAAAAAAATAATGCGAGGACAAGTAAGAACCCACTTAGCTGAAAGCTTGTCCGCCAGCTACATGTGAAATGATGTTGTAGTTACTTCAGCTGCTATTCCAAATTCAAAATTATTTATATTCTCTGGTTTCCTTTCTACTCATGGATAAACATAGTGATGTCGTAAATATTATCTGGCTTATGATAGCTTGCCACTAGTGCTGAAAGGTTTCCAATAGCTGTTGTTGAGCATAAATATCTCAGAGTTCCTTAGGAGTTAAATGTTTATATTTTCAAAGTATATTCAGCTCTCCTCACAACATTCATCAATCTTGTATAACATATTCAATTTTAATTTCTGCTGCTGTATCCTATCACTCTTCTGAGAATTTTATTTTTAATAATAAAAATAAGTAATATTTTAAAGCCACTGAGAAAAAACAAGGCAAATATGATCATAAGACTACCTAGCCATACACATTTCCACACACACACACACACACACACACACACACACACACACACCTCTATTTTGTCCTGTAGAAAAGAGATTCTAGGGTAGACAGGAGGGAAGAAGAGAACATTTTTAAAACAAGAGAAAACAGAAAACATATCCAAATGTTGAGGCAAATGTCTCACCCTGGTATAACTTCTGGGGCCACTTTGGAACCCAAGCCTCTTTGTCTCCAAGCACCTCTAGAGAGAACAAATTAATTAACATTTACTAGCTACAGTGTGCTAGATATCTGACACATATACCGTCATTAGCTCCCTTCAACAACACTGCATGACTATCCTGTTATATAGACAAAAAAAAAACAAACCTGAGACAGGTTAAAGTAAAATGCCACGGCCATCGAGTTTGGCACGTGGTTATTGCCCTTTGTTTTTTTCAGATGAGGCATGGCTACAAGATGCAGAAAGTCCCAGAAAGCCCCACGGAGTCAATGACTCTTGGGATGACATGAGAAAAAATGAGAAACCATTCTTACGGTGGAATCCTCCGAACTCTTTCCTGAAACCAACACAATGCTCCTACACGGAATCCAACAAGAGGTAAATATGACAAGACAGAGAAAGTCACACATTTGAAGACCTCGCCGGGAAACCTTATCACATTCCTGATTTTGACTATAATACACAAGAAGCTTGACTCAATTTCCCTGAGCTTCTGGCTTTTCCCTAATCTGACCCTCTTATTTAGTCCTGGTGTAAAGAAATTCCTGCTCGATCTTTCTGCCTCTTTCATTCAAGGCACTGGCTCCCGTGCTACCTGTCCTATATGTTGTGAACTATCTCCCCTCCATCACTTTCCACAGCACTCAACAGCTACTGACTACGGGTCATATTTGAATATATCGGGGTCTAGAACAATGTGTTTACATTACAGAAACCTGATCTGCTTTTATCCTTCTGAGCCATCTCTATTTATGCAAGACATTTATCAAAATCTTCAATCTTAAAAACTTGTTTCCATAGAAGAACAGGAAGGGGAAATTTTTACTTCTTACATTTATTTGCTAAGTTGTGTTAAATCCTAAAATGTGCTACATATATGCTATCAAGGAATACACACCATTGGTTAGCTACCGTAATTTATGACCTGTAATTCACAATGCATACTTTATTTTATATTTGTGTACCTTAGTTAAATTCTAAATAACTGATATGTTTCTTTTTTTCTTTAGGAAAAAGTATAGATCACTGATATTTAAAGTGTGATGGAATTTTGAAGATCATCTGGCCCCAAAACATCACCTTATAGGGGAAAAATTTAGGTTGCTTGGTCAATAACTCTTTAAAGAGGTGAAATGGGAAGCCAGGTTTCTGAGTTCTGATAATTCCCGTAGTTAAAGGATGATTTTTTTAATTCATTGGCTTTTATCTTATAAATCCTGTCCTTTTAATAATTTATCATAAAACTAGTTTGCAGACATTTGAAAAACTATATCAGTTGTCATCAACTGAAATTATGCTGTTTATTCACTTAACTGTTGATTCTATGTTTTCCTTTTTTATCTTTACTTCTTTATCTCCAGAATTTAGAATTATGCCTAGACACTCAATAAATATTTGTTGAATACATAAATCAATATGCTAAATACAAAATAAGATCTTTCTTTGAACTCTAGTCCAACAAAATATTATATATGCCACACGGAAACTGCCCTTTGGTGTAACTGGCTCTAACTAAGTTAACTGATACAATATAATATAAAAAATGTTTGGGAATACAGTATCATCATGAGAAATAAAGGAGAACAGCAAGTATAATGTCTTTTTAAAAGCTCTACATAGTATCAATCTCTCTCTGAGTGTCATCAGATCGTATAATAATAAAAATAACAGCCAAAATTCAGGCAGTGCCTGCTACATGTCAGGTACTGTGTTAATTGCTTTGTACTTTTATCACCTAATAGGATGATCAAAGCTACGCTTATGACAGAAACTTATCATTCCCTACGTCAAAAGTGAAGAAAATATTAATTTTCCTAAAAATAACATTATAAATCAAATAGAAATAATAATTTTTAAAATAATTATTTTAAAATTAATTTATTAGTTTAATTATTAGTTTAAAACTAACTAATTCAACACACTTCATTCCAACTGAAACCTATTGCATATTTGTAATTCAGAGAACAGCAGTCTTCCCAGTCAACTTTACCCAACACTCTACCTTTTTGGATAAGGAAAAGAATTGAACGTTGTCCCAATATCAAATGTTGTTAACCTCTTATCACACAATTATGATTAACAGCTTGGAAGTGATGGTCAAGCAACAATACTAGCCAATAGCTTGCACTGTGTACATAACAAAATGCTGAAGAATTAATTTTAGGGGCGCTAGTTTTTCTGCACATAGCTCAGAAACTAAAAAATGAAATATACCTTGCCATTATATAGTCTATGTTTAAGTTACATTCTCTCTTGTCTATAGTTCTCTAGGGTGATACGCTTAACTCATACACTAAAAATAAGTTCATCTAATGTATTTTGAGGCTTTATAAAAAGTTCCAGGTCATGTGGAAAAATTGATCTGTGACAGCAATTTGGAGAATTTACTGTATCAGATATTAAATACGTGACAATGTATTATATGTTAGAGAGATCAAAACAATGCAGCTTGCAAGGCAGAATAAGTAGATGACTATAAAAAAATAGACTGTAGATAAGATCCCCAAATTAATATAATATAAAGATGGGGCCGGGCATGGTGGCTCACGCCTGTAACCCTAGCACTCTGGGAGGCCGAGGCGGGCGGACTATCTGAGCTCAGGAGTTCGAGACCAGCCTAAGCAAGAGCGAGACCCCGCCTCTACTAAAAATAGAAAGAAATTAATCGGACAACTAAAAATATATATAGAAAAAATTAGCCGGGCATGGTGGCACATGCCTGTAGTCCCAGCTACTCAGGAGGCTGAGGCAGGAGGATTGGGCCCAGGAGTTTGAGGTTGCTATGAGCTCAGATAACGCCATGGCACTCTAGCCTGGGCATCTTAGTGAGACTCTGTCTCCAAAAAAAAAAAAACAAAAAGATGGGATTTATTTCCAGTCAATAAGGAAATACATGTTATTTAATAAATCATGCAGAAAAAGTAATTTGTAGATTTTTGGTGAGAAATGAGTAAAATTAGATTCATATAAAATTCTCCACATTAAAATAAAATTTATATGCATCAAATATTTTAATGTTTTAAAAAGTGAAATTATAAAATAACTAGAAAAGATTTTCAGTAAATATCTGAACGATCTTGAGTGTAGAGAAGATCCTCTTAAAAATGGTAGCAAAGGCATAAATCTGTAAAGAAAACAATACATTTAACTACATCAAGATTTACAGCTAAATAGATTTAAAACACCATAAAAAGACTTGCAAATTAAATTAATTACTGGTAAAAAATATCCGCAGCATATATGACACACAAATGGCGCCATATAAGAATACATGAAATGTTCTTAAGAAGCAAACTATGGGAAATAATTGCTTACAATTTCTATTAGAAAAGTTTATCTACAATGTGCAATTCTAAGAGAAGAAAGTAACCATAATAACGAGCAATAAATAATGAAAATGCACTCAAGCTTTTTAGCTACTGGAAGAAAGGCAATGCAACATGAGACACCATATTTCTCCTAAATAACTGGCAAAGATTACAGAGAATGAAAGCATCTCATGGTAAAGGATGCAAAGAAACTACCTTCTTATACAGTTTTGGGGAGAGCGGGGAATTGGTGCAAATGTCCCAGAGGAATTTTGGAACCAAGCACCCCAACACCTTAAATGTAAAATACCTTTGCTTCAGCAACTCTGCTTCCAAATTACATTCTAAAAATGTGACTAGACTAGAGGTAGAGAGATGTACATAAGGAGGATCACTAAAGTGCTGCTTTTACAGTGAAATACAGAGCATCCTAAATACTCTTCCTTAGAGGACTGTTTAACCAGAACAGAATGGGGTCAGTCACCAAAAATGATCCTGTAGACCCTTATCTCTTGATATGGACAATGAGCACGATGTATGAATAAAAGATGTAAGTTGTAAAATAGTACGTGAGATACAAAAAGGAGAGAGGGAGAGTGAGAGTGTGTGTGTGTGTGTGTGTGTGTGTGTGTGTGTGTGTATGCATGTGTGCACACACAGATGCTTTGAAAACAGACTGGAAGAATATACATCGAATGTTAACGGTGATTATTAATATTTTCAGATGGTTCGATTCAAGATGAGTTTTACTCTCTTCTTTACGTGAAAGTATGTTGGCTAATTTTCCTCAGCCAACATTATGTTTTTATAATCAGAAAATACAACACTTATTACAAAAATAATTAATTCAATGAAAATGAGGTATAATAACTTTAAATTGTACTTCCAGCATGGCATTTAAAAATGTGTGGTATTACAGCAATAATCACGCTGGCACATGGTTCTCAAAAAAAATAAATAAATAAAAACAAACAATAATGCTTTTCTTAAGTCATTCTGTTACTTTTTTCCTCCAGATCAGCTGGTATAGAATTTAATCTATGTCATAATCATCTATTATATAAAATGCAAATTGAGCACATTTTTATTTAAGGAAACTACAGATGTTACAGTTTGGCACAGAGTTATTGTCAGAGCAATTGGATCAATTTGAATACATGTAATTTGTAGAAATGGCAATCCACTACATAGGAATTATGGTTAATTGACTACAGTCCTTGTGGAAGAGGTGGGAGAAAGCTATCTTCTGAAATCAAACCTTGTAAAAGTCAACACATTATAACAACAACTATGGTGATAATAACTACAATTTATTGATCCTTTACGATGACAGGCTCTAAAGTAAGCACTTTACACCCTTATCAGATTTAATCCTTACCACAGTCTTGTATAAAAGGTATTGATATCTCCATCCCACAAATGAGCAAACTCACATGAGTGCAAAGATTTTGTCTAAGGTCACCAGCCTACAGGGATCAGAATAAGAGTTCAAATCAAGTTTCTCTGACTCAACCGCCCAAGCTCTTATCTACTAGGCTACTTTGGTCTTTTGTAATGTGATGACCATAAAATAAGCCTTCAAACAAAATAATTTGTAAATAATGCTGTCGATGGTGACTTGAGAAGTATGTACTTAGAAACCTAAGAGACCAGGGTATATCCTTAGGTAGACATAGTAGGATTACATCTGATAGGTAACATAATTGCATTTTAGTTATTTGGGCCTGACCAAATGGTGCATTTGGCACCTAAAAAGAGGGAGAGTAGACTTGAAAGTGCTTGTTACTATTTATATGATATTATCCAAGGTAAAGATATACTTTAAATATACAATAATTCTAGCCCAGCCTGAATGAACTCTCAAGTCCATGTAATTCTACTTTGATGCTTTGATCATCAAATCAATGTCTGATTTCTAATTTGAATGACCAGCATAAAGCAATGACACAAATACACAAACGTGCACATACCCAGATAGACAGATGTGCACATCAGACTGTGTGTAGTCTTTTGCATAATTACATGATTATACAGAGACTATGCAAGGCATTCCAGTTACCCAATGCTATGCAACAAAGCACTACAAATGTCCGTGGTTTACATTTTTTGAAATTAATTTTCCTGACAAATTTAAGCAGGGTTTGGTGGACACTAACTTGTCTCTGCTCCACTTGGCAACAGCTGGAGTGGCTCAAAAGCTGGGAGCTAGAATTGTCTGAAACTCACTTGCCCACCCAAATGGCGGTTGTTGATGGTAAGACCGAAACTGCTGGGTGCTGGTGCGCTGGTGCGCCTTAGTCCTCTCCATTTCCACGTGGCCTCCCCCTATGTCTCTCCAGCATGGACGCTTTAGGGAATGTGGCTGCTTTACATGTTGGTTGAGCGCTGCTAGCACACGTGTCCCAAAAGAGAGGAAATTAGATGCTAATTGCCTTTTATGATCTAGCTTCAAAAGTAACACAGCATCACTTCTACTGTTTTCTATTCTTCAGAAACAAGTCACTAAGTCTGATCCAGGTCTAAAAGGAGGCGAATCAGAACCCAACTTTTGATAAGAGGAGTATTCAGGACACATAATAAAATAACCATATGAGGATGAATAGCTTGGTAGTTGTGGTTAAGGCCAAGTCAGCAGGGAGCTGACCCAGAGAGAAGGAGTGAGGAAGATAAGCAAAAGAAGGAGAAAAGGGAAGGGAGTGGAGGGCTGGAAGAAAAGGAATGCATCTGAGAAGGTAGATATGAACACCATGGACTCAGAGATGCCCCCGGAGTATAAATTAATATCATGGATCATAAATGAAGTCTGTCGTGTTTTGGTTAACTCATGAGTTAGTCTCTTCAAGACTTGAGTTGCAAAAATTTAGTACCTGAACCTGTAAACCTTTTTGGTACACTGATGGCAGTTCTTACCAGCTGGTGGCCTTTCTCTTCGACGTGTCTTTAGCCACAAAGCAACACTGGATCGGGAGAGTAATCACCTGCCACGTATTCAGCTCATCTTAACACTCCATCTGTCCCCACTCCCCACCCATCACTGCCCCGCCTCTCTCTTTCTAAACAGAGATTGGCTCTCAGCATCCCTAAGGCTGCTACTGTTGTTTAGTTGAGTTTGGCTTTGCTTTCTGAGGGACATTTGTAATATTTGTGAGAGAATCCTTAGGAGGTACTCCAGTCGTGATAGTTAGAAAATGTGGCAAATTCAGATTAAATCATAGTTCTTAATATGAGGTCATTCCATGATTTCTGAAGAACCATACTTTAAAAAGTATATAATAACCAGCATTAGTGGATTATAAAACCCAATTTGTAGTAATTGTGACTTTGTAGTATCCTAATTAATCTTTTGGTCTGGATAATCTTTCCATTATTTTCTCTCTTGGAATTTGTTACTCATGGAGTTCAATTAGTCCCATAAGAGTGGCAGATATACCCTACTCTATATATGCTAATTCTAAGTTCTGTTGACTCCACAGTTTCCCTAAGAGTAAACACAGGCCATTGCTAAGAAGCCCCTCTAGCTCAACTCCAATGCAGTGCACTTTCGTATTCCTACTTTTGTGGCTTTGTTCTTATAGAGCCATATGCCATAATTATTCACCTGCAATGAACCCTGCAATGCTTTCTTCTCCATTTGTATTTGCTTTTATTTAAATGAAATAAACATTTCATCACTGAAGTACATGACTGAAGCACAGCCCTTCTTAGCAATGAGTGCATTTAAACTATTTTCATTATTCTGTCAAGAAAATGCCTAAATCTAAATGCATGCAGTAATTAACACTACTCACTATTAAATACTAAATTAGAACTATTCTCTAAAAGGTCTTCATATACTGGACATTGTGCTAAGTGATGTGAGTTTTGACTGCTTAACATAAAGTCACTTACTAGCATTTAAAATTTTGTGAACATCAGCATAAGTTTTAATGAAATGGTAGAAGCACATGGAGAAATGGTTCTTTGATTGCTAATATAGTTCATTTTTATAATGCAGGTAAGAAATTATAATAATTAGATAACTCTAGGGTAAAATGACAATACTGAGATCCAAGAAAATATAGACACATCTGAATCAGATGGAAAAAGGCTCAGGTATACACAGTTACGAGATCCCAACAGAACATCTTTCATTATTGGAAATCAAGGAAGCTTTACTGAGTCCTCAGTCCCATCCCCACAAATGCTCAGAGAAATTTCAAAAGCGATGCACAATCTTTGTTTCACAAGTGGACAACCGGAAATTCACCGAGGCTAATGAACACGCATGTGGGAAGTGCAGGCGTTTCAGACATACTTCCTAACGCTTAACACAGCTTCTCAAGCCATCTACCATATAGCTGTGGTCAACTCCACTATTCTTAAGAAGGGATAGATTCTCAGATAGTCTCAAATTTTACTTCCCATAGTAACTCATTTCCTTCCAACGCTAATATGTTGAAAACGTGACGGCAACAGAAAAGGTCCCCAGTTTTCCAGTAAGGCTGACAAAAAGGAAGGGGCAGGAAGAAGAGGAGTAATTCTTCATACTGGATCCCCCACTTATGACCATTATAGATACAGAGTTGCCAATAAAGACAGAATTTCAATCAACAACTAAACAGATTCCCACTGAGGAACATACTGGAGAAATGAGAACAGTCAAGACAGAAGACAACCATATGGCTGCTCTTAATGACCCAATAAATAAAAGAAAAGAGCGGGGCTTCTAACCAGTTCTGAACGAAAACCTCATTCGTATGTTGTGTTTTGAGTCTTAGGGAAGGCAAAATGCCAACTCCCATTTACCTTTATTCACACTTTGCCAGGGATTCAAGGATGGCAGAAAAAAATTGTATAAAAATACTATTTTATCTTTGTTTCCTTCAAGGTTTCCTTCTTCTCTCTTTGTCCCTCACGCCATCACTCCACACCAAGGAGCTCAACTGCTATCTCAGCCTTCAAGATATCTAAACGTCACTGAAGTGAGATCATCTCTATTATGCAAACAGTCCTCTGCCTATGAATCCCAAAGCAAAACAAGAAGGAACAAACACAAAGGAAACAATACATCTCCTCTCGTTTCTCAGTCACCACCAAATTCCAGCTGCTTTCTCCCCAGCCACCCCTCCTGCTGCTGGGCTCTTGCAGGCTGTCCTTCCTACTGGGCCATTTCTCCTCCCCTATTGTCAGCTCTGCCTCCCTAGGCCTGCACGTCTCAGCTCAGGCTTTAATTTTCCCAGTCAGATTTAGATTAGGGTAGATCCTAGGCAGCCTGTTTCATGGTCTCTTGACATCCTGTACTTTTCTTTTTCCCCTTTCTGTTTAACAGGTCCAAGGTCTTCAGGTCAGGACTGGGTGGGGCTCCTTCAGAGCAGGGATATTGATTTGCACACAGAAGCCAAGCAGAGCCCCAGGGAGCCAACAGAAACTCATAGAATGCATGGACTTAATATTCTATCCCTTTGTTTTCAACCTCGCAAAATGCTCCTTATCTTGTCACTATCTCACCTGTGGAAACCACCCCCCAATCCCTCAGGCCCCACCTCCTCCAGGAAGCCTTCTTTGATCACCTCTGCTAAGGGACTTTCCCTTCTCTGAACCTCCATAAGCACTTTTTCGTGCTTGTTTCATGGAGTCCATGACATACTCATCTGCTTTATTTCTTCTGTCCTATCCACACGGTGAAGCCCTTGTACCGTCCTTCGTATCCATCCTTATGAACATTTAGGTCATGGTAGAATCTTCTTTTGCTTACCCGTCTTAACCTACTCTGAATTTTTCCCAAACTACGAGGGTGGTGAGTTGAATATTCACTGTTCAGTGCCTGGCCTGGAACAGATGCTCAGCAAGAATTTCCCTGCCCTGCGGAATCTGAACTGCAGCGGTTTCCACGAAGCCTTTTCCTCCCAGTGAGATTCCTGGATCTCGAAGGTCAGTCTTTGCTTTCCGCACAGTGACTGACACAGCAAACCGATGTGTCCTCAAAATCATCTATATTTCTTTCCATGGAGAGAGGCAGATTTTAAATATTACATTTTGCTTTTCCAATTTTTAAACACAAACATTTTCTCTTTACCTCATAAAACATACTCAAATAAGATAATCATCACTGAGGTTATTTTCCCAAACTCTGAGGATTAAGGAGAATGATAATTACCTACTCTAGGAAGCTCAGATGATCTGAGGGTCCCAGACTATGTTTGTTTTCCAAGAAACATTAGTGGCAGGAAGAATTTCACCACGTGCGGCTGAGCAGTACATGGAACCTTCTCAGCTTTGACTGGAGTCTCCATATGCTTATATTTTCAATTCTAAATCTCAAGTTTGGTAAACTGGCTTTAACTGGTTTTTTTTTATTATTTTTTTTAGCCACATGTATCTTAAAAACTGAATTTTACCATGGCCTTTGGTAACTTTTTGAGCTAGCCTGACCTAAGTAAGAGAGATGATGGTTCCTTGATGACCGCAGCCCAGGCATGATGAAGCGCAGGTCTCCGGAGCCATCAGTCACCTGCTTGAAGAATGAGACGCTGTTTCCCGGCTGAGAAACAGCCTCCTTCCCTTGCCCCATTACTCTCGCATCTTCCTGCTGTTCTTCTCACTCCATTAGCTGCTGTGTATCTGCACTGACGCTCTCTCACAGTGACCTCCAGCCCCTAATCCCTGACATTTTCATTCAGGTCCAATCTACCATCCCAATTGAAACATTCGGGCATGTTTACAGTGGCATTTAATCTTTCTTTGCTCCATTTCTCAGAATTTCATTTATAAATCTATTTGAAATGATCTTTTTTATACCTATTACTATCTTTTCTAGTAGATCAATATATATTCTCCTCTAAAACCTAGTGGTCTAGAAGCACACTTTTTTCTGATTAATCATGATAGATTCCTTTGTTGTCTGGGGCCCTTGTCTAAGGCTGTAATGCAACCTTGAATGTCTTACTGACATTTCTGGCTTTGGAGACATTCTATGGAAAGACAAAAAATTAAGAAGTAAAACATTTGAAACCTCTGGGATTAATAAAAAGGTTTCAAATTTCTCACATTTAAACAGTGTTGTGGTAATATGCATGATTTTCTTTGACTGAATACAAAATAAGATATAAACTATAGAACAGAGAATCACAGATCATCGAGTGTAAAAAACAACTTTCAATTCACATAGACAGGAATTGCCTGAAATGAGGAGGCAAGAATTATCTTCAATATTTAAAAAATACATTAGGAAAGTTGTATATTTGCTTGAAAGATGGCATCGTAAACTAAACCAAGGTCATGTTTGTGTGACCACAGTGTGGATAGTGGTTATTTCATAAGGGTAGATACTCAGCTATGCATGCACCGATTCTGATACCTGGTTTTCCTTCCCTGGAGATTAATTTTTTCACATAACGGTTTACAAAGAGTCTTTAACGATGCCATGGAGAAGGCAGGTGTTGATTTAATTTTCCATCAAGTTGTAAAAGAGCTCAGATTTAAAAAAAGGGGCTATGTCCCAGACAAAGGAAAACCAAATTGAAATGAGCTGTGACTTCAGACCCTCACAAGTAGCCTGAGGTTCTTAAAAACTATTTCGATTTCTACAGAAGCTTTAAAATTGACACGTTTTTCATAGTAGACTAATTCATTCTCATATACAAAATTTTTATTTTTATTCAAATTTGCAAAATTGTACTAATTCTGTAATAAAAATACCTATCCTCTAATTTTAACCTTAACAATTCAAAAAAGAACAAGAAACTTTTTGTTATCAAGTGCTCAAAACTTGGTTTGGAAATAAGCAGCCCTTGGGCCTGAATACTTGATTGGGTTTTTGAAAAATGCTCTAAGAAAAGTTTCTAGTTTGTCACCCAAATTGCATGTCGGACAACAGAGAACATTCTGTCACGCTTAGACATCATTCAATCATAATCTGAGTTTGACTTCAAAGCTTTCACAATTCAATTTTTTTCAGAATTAAGGAAATACGACTGTAGAGAACAGTGTAAGGGCAGGGAGAACCATTTCTCTTCAGCCAAACTCCAGGGCGAAGGACGGCGGAGTAACTATGTCCTTTCCTTTTACCTCCCTCTTCATTCTCCATCCTCCACGTGGAAGCACCCAGCTGCCCTCTGACCTCAGTGACACCCCTGGAAGCCACAAGGGCTGGGAATGTTTAAATGTCCGTCAGGAATGCCGGTGCCGACGCTGGCTACTGTACGGTGCAGAGGAGTGTGGGCAGCAGAAGACAGAGCCACGGTGCCCACGCTGTGCACATAAAGACTGTCATGTGTGCCTATTTCGGGGATACTTGGTCAATCTGAGATCTTTTCTTAAAAACAAACTAACAACCTTTCATTATTATTAGATACTGGAAAAAATAAGAATATATAGTCTGTAACTGAAACCATCCTGAGAAATCCTGAGTCTCATTTTGTGAGATTCTAATGAAATCTAAAGCAACAATGAAAACGACCAAAACAGACACAGTTCTCTTTGAGGATATTGATTTGATCAAACTAAAACATTAATAAGAGACGTTTAGACATAAAATATGCAAATGACTTATAAATAAAAAATATTCAGTATGAGGAGACTTTTATTTACAATTCATTTTGTTGTAGCCAACATCTCCCAAGAAGATGAAATTAGAGATACAGACTATGAATATTAACTTTTATTCAAACTAATGTTCCAGTTGATATATACTGGCCCAACAGGGGGAAAATGTGAGAACTAAATTGCATGTTGAGTAAGATGAAAACATTTCATTTATTAAACTGAGCTTAATGTTTATGTTATTTATTACAGTTCAGAGGACAGTTTTAAGTATCTAATTTCATTTGAAATAAATCTTGGAGCTATTTTAAGAAATCTCATTCTACTGTTTCTGATAAGAAAAAAAATGTTTGATGTAAAAGAGCTTAACTCCTGTTAAAATCAAATAATCTAAAAAATAAAATATTATTTTACATGGGACTTCAGGTAAATCTTACCTCTCAAAAATTTCAAAAATATAATATGTAATGTATGTTACAGACTGTTAAGTAGAGAAGCCAGCACCCCTCAACAAGAATAAAATGAAATGACCTTGGTCATTTATTAGTTTGAAGAGATTATTTACATCTTCTCCCTTTTTCATTTAAAGGAATATCTCCCCCCTAAACCCTACTGTCCGGGTGTCAGGGATGAAGGGAAAGGCAACGTTCTCACAGTTGGCTAAGAAATGCCTAATTACCACGGGAACACCACGGAAGCCAGGTCTTCCCGGGGGAGTGTCTGATGATGGGGGACTCACTTTTAGAAGTCATGATCTGGAACTCAGAGATAATACTTTGACACTACGACTTCTGGGTTTTCCTTGGCCTATGTGTGTGCAAATAAAAGAAACTCATATCCCCTAATAAACATACAATCACAAATATCATCTTCATTGTTTAAAGTATCATAGGTAAAATACAAAATGAAGATTTATGTAAAAAATTAAAGTCTTATGCCATATCCAAAGTTAAATTAATTTGACTAGTGAAGAAAATTGTAGTTGATTTTGTCCCCTTTTTAATCATACACATACCCTTTGAGCTGACTAAAATTAAATCCTTTTTACAAAAAGGTAAGATGCCTTTCAGAACTAATGCTACACTCTTTCCTAAAATAACAGCAATTAGCGTAAAGCTGAACTAGGTTCACATCACTCTGCCTAAAGTATGGTTAGGGTCAAGTTTATATTTACACTCTGAAAAACCAAGGTTAAATTTTACTGCTACTTAAAATGATCTAGTTAGTCTCTATGTGTATAAATATTGAGAATACATTAGGAACTCTGCTATTTAAAATTTTTAACACATAGATATTTTGTCCAAGTGATAGAAATTAAAGTCTTTATGAGAATATAATATATAGGGTTCAAAAGACTGTCAAAAATTAATAATACCCCACAAATTTAAGTATGATAAACTACTTAAAAATGCCTATTTTCTCACTTCGTAAGAAACGAACCCCACACAATGACTCTGGAAAGCCCAGGAGCCATGGATTATAGTTAGCTGCATTGCGAAAATGCAAGACAGAAAAACGGCTTTAAGAGAAAGGGTGAAAGACTTTAACTTCTCACATCGAACACTTAACTTCCGCTAGCCACTGGCACGGTTATTAAAATGTCTAAATCCTTCAATTCCTTTACTTAAACATTCATTTACTGTTCGTTAGATACGGGAGAAAAAAATGGTTAGATATGACAATTTCTTTTCCTACCTTCTTAGACAACATGTTTACATAATTTTATCTATTTTCTTTTATCAAATAAACATTTATGGTCCTCAGTTCCATGGTGAAATACAAATTTAGCCACACGTCAAAATGTTTGATATGTGGTGTGTTTTCATTGTGTTTTGGTCCCATATTTCCATTTGGATCTTTTAATTGAGTCAGTGATTCGAATGTCCATGTGCAAGAGGTTTCTAGGGTTAGGTTTTTGGTCATGATATTTATATTTTAATGTTTTAAAACATGATCAGTTGTTGAAATATTTCATATGTGCTTCAAAACAAAAGGAGCAGCCTCAGGTTGTTGGGTGACTCTCTCCTGATGGTATCCTGTTCACTGGTTGTGTCAATTTGCCACATCCTTCCTAAGTGTGCGAGCGCTCAACTCCTCAGAGAGTTATGCTACTCTCTCCCATTGTGGTGTTAAATTTATCCATGTATTTTGTTAATTCTGACAACGTTTCCTTAATATATTTTCAGTCCATATTACTAAGATCATAGTTTTTAAACTGCTTTATCTTTCTGGGTTATTGAAACTTTATCAAAACCTAGAAAGTCTCCTAGGTTTTGATAATGCTTTTTTCCCCAAAAAAACTACTTTATATGTAATTAAAATGGTTTCAACAGCTTTCCTTAGTTAGCACTTGCATGGAATATCATTTTCCTTTCATTTACTTTCAACGTTTATGTTCTTACATGTTTTAAGTTTATCTTTTGTAACCTACATAAAGCTGGATTTTCTTCTTTTAATCTAGCCTAAGAATTCTTGTCTTTTAAACTTCAGTTGGTGCATTTACGTTTCATCTCATTCCTGTTATGTGTGGTATCATTTCCACCATTTTTGTGTGAGTGCTACTTATGTGTCCCACTGTCCTATATTTCACTCTCTCCCTCTTTTTATTTTTCCTCAGTACTTTCACCTCTACCAATTTGACATTCTGTATTTTATTTTAATTTCCTGGGTGGTTATCCTAGACCATGTAAATGCATCTTTAACTTAAAGGGGTGATGTCGACAACAACTAGACTGACCCGATTGCTGGGCCAGGGGCTGCTTCCTGGGAGGCTACGTGGGTGGCTTCTGAGGAGGCCCCCCAGCCTGAGGTTCTGACATGGGCAGTAAAGATGATGACCCTGGCACGGAGACCCATGACCTTCGAGCACATGGTTGGGTGTCTCTCCTGGGACAATAGGGGGCTCCTCAACCAGGCCCAGAGGGGTATCGACCATGCCACACACTGGAGAACTTTGCACTTGTGCCCTCACTGGGACTCAAGGCCACCAACCCCACGTGGTCACCCAACTAGAGCATTACGAGGGCCCTGGATGCTGGGCAGCAAGGATCTGAACCCAGCCATGGCAAGAGAGCACATCTTTGGACCTATGAATTCATGGTGTTCAGAAAGGCCTTCTAGGAGAAGCCATCCTTTTTCACTGCCTGAAAATTCACGAGGGAGAAAAGTCCTTGTGTCTCAGGAGTGTGAGGAACTAAACACGCCTTACAAGTGCAGCAACGACAAGGAAGTCTCCCTCAAAAATCCCCTCCTCATTTGGCAGCAGAAAGTTCTAAGCAAAGAGAGGTCTTTTGAACGCAGTGAAGGCGAGGCAGCCTGGAGCCAAAGCTCCCACCTCTTTCGGAATTGGAAAGTCCACACTGCAGAAAGGTCCTGCCGGTGAAGCCAATGTAGGGAGGACTCCTGCTCACTCTGCACCGGAGAACTCACACCAAAGAAGAACCTCCCAAGCCTTATCCACCTGCCAATGTTCACACCGGAGAGAAGCCTTGTGAGTGCACTGAATGCAGGAAGCCCTCTGCTGTGGCCTCTGCTGCGGCCTCTGCTGCCTTTGTCACCAGGAGGCCCACAGGCTGATAGGGGATCATGAGCTTGGCCAGTATGGGAGACATTCGGCAGGACATACACACTTGAGAGTTGACGCCAGAGAAAGTCTTATGCCTGCAGTGCAGTGGCAACTCCTTCAGCTGTCTCTGCACCCTCGTTCAGGAAAACGTGTTCCTGCCTGAGAGGCGAACAGAGAGTAACCCTTGGAAGAAAGCCGTTCTGTCACAGTGCAACTCCACGCACCAGAGCACCACGCTGTGGGCGGACCCCCCAAGAGCCACAGATATATGAAGCTTTCCGGGACAACGCTGCACTTTTTGATCTTCCCTGCAGCCTCCCTGCAGTGAGGTCTGTGGCAGAAGCCATCCCTCCTCTCCATCCTGGAGGGGCCTGAGGACGCACAGCACGCCCCCACTCCCCCAAGGAAGGCCGCCTCTTGCCTCCCTCACACTCCCCGGAAGGTAACCAGATTGTCCTGTGTCACTGGGGCAGCCCCCGTCCCTTTGTCTGCAACTCAGGCATGGAAGTGACCCACTCTGGCGAAGGGAACCTACGGGGCATCTGCTGGAAGCATCTGGGCAGGGTTTCCTTGCTGCATAGATTTTTGTCTGTAAGTGACAGATACAACGGCTTCAGTCAGCCCATGAGTCACCTTATCCTGGAGCCAACTACTTAATTCAGCTGTGGACTCTGTGAAAATAAAGGCCGTATAGTAAGTAAATCATATTTCATTCGGGGGTTCTGTTGGGCTATGCTGGAAGGAGAAATGGGTCTCAATGCCAGAGGTGCATGCTTTGGGCACCGGGAAAGCAGGGAGGGGCCCTCTGTCCTGTCTGGGCTCGTTTACATTGCTACCCTGATGAAAGTTGTCTGGAATTCAGAGTTAATTCTGAGCCCAGACCTCACCTGGGTTTACAGAGAGTTGTCTGTGGCCCTGCAGTGGTCTGGGAGGATCAGGCGGTGGCTGTCTCCCTCTCAGGGGAGTCTCAATTTGCCCAACAGTTGGAAGGGAAGCTCCGTCCAGGACCCGGCCAGGTGTGTCCAGTGGCCAGCTGGGTCGTGCACGTGGGTAAAGACACTGGCCACGAGCTAAGAGGGAGCTCGGGAGGTCAGCACAGCGCTGCCGAGCTTATGGCCTTGCAGGAGGAGCTTGACATTTGAATTTTTACCTGAAATCTCCTAATTCTTTAAGTGTTGGCAATGATTTTTAAAATATCTTTATTGGGATGTCATTGACATCAAATCAACTCATATGTATTTGAAGAGTTTTGAGATACATACACAACTGTGAAGCCAACACCACAATCAAGATAATGAACAATTTATTACCCCAAAAGATTCCCTGGACCCTTTTTAATATCTTCCTCATGCTCCTACTTGCCTCCCCTCAATACCTAGGCGGCTATAATCTATTTTATGTCACTATAGACTGTTTGCAGTTTCTAGAATTTCACATGACTGGAGTCATGGAGTGTCTACTTTTTCATTCACTTGTTTCTTTGGCCTCTTTTAGGAAGCATAATTATTTTGGGATCCATCCATGTTGTAGAGTATATCAACAGGTCATTCCTTTTTATTGCAAGGTGAATTTTATTTCTGGCTGAATTTGAGGTAATTTTTTCAGGTTAGACTTCAGATCTAAGTTCTAATTTCTCTTTTCACCTATGTCTTATCTGCTGTTTAGTCCATTTAATAAATTTTGTGCCATTTATAATTTTTAATTCTAGAATTGTGTGAGTGTGTGTGTATGTGTTGTGTTTAATCTGGATATTTCTCTTAGTTTTTTGTTTTCTAATATTTGTCATACACACTTTTATTTTTTAAACATATTAAGCATACTTGTATTCTCTTCCTGATGATTTCAATTTCTGTATTCTTTCCAGGTTTGAGTTCTGCTCACTCTCATTCATGATAGCTTGTTTCTACATATACTTTGTGATTTTTCTGATTGTCAGTTCATGCTCCATGAAACATTATCTAAGGATAATGTTTGAAAGTACATTCATTTCAAACTACAGGTCTCCTGGGAGGATGTGGGCCAGTTTCGGCCCAGTAGCTAGAACTATCAACTCGTGACTATGTTAAACAACATTCAGGGCTCAGGACTTTATGTGCCACCTAGGGAGAGTGAATATAGTCCCCCAAATCAGGTAAAAATGGGTTTGGGCTTACAAATTCTCGAGGGTAACATTTTGTCTTCTAGCTAGAGTAAGTACAAAACAGGCAAGGACTCCTGTCATCTTCCTCTCCAGTTGATACAATCAGGGTGCCATATTTTATAAGTTCCTGCTTTATCTTAGATTCTGTAGTTGCACTTTTCACCTTGAAGAGGTCCCCAACTCCAATGAAGTCTCCTTTGTATGTCTGCCCAATCTGCAGCTCTAGCCCCCAGTGGTCAGTAGTTGTCTCAAGGTGGCAGCTGGCCAGAGCTTACACAATTTCCTCTCCACAGTCCAGCTTTCTCTTAATTTTTGGCATATAAACTTTTCTATGTTTTCAGCATAACCATTCTTTCAAAAATACATGTTTTGTCACATGGATCATCTGTGTAGTCCCAGCTACTTGGGAGGCTGAGGCAGGAGGACTGCTTGAGGCCAGTTCAGGGCTTTCATGCACTATGATTGCACCTGTGAATAGCCACTGCTCCCCAGCCTGGGGACAACACAGTGAGACACCATATCTTAAAATAAAAACAAACAAAAAAACAAAAAAACACAGTTTGTGATTTAATCCAGTATTTTTACATGGTGTGCACTGCAAGGGTTTTTAGGGGTATCAGTTTACCACACTGTCAGAAATAGAGTTGTAATATAACTTAATTTATATTGACTTTTATGTATTGATATCTAAGGTAAGTTAAATAGTCAACAAGCGAAGTGCATGATTTTCCACACCACCCCTTTGGCTGATTTGAAGCGAGATCCTTAGAGATGCAGAATTGTCTCTCCTGCTGTGATTAAACCCTGCCAATTACTATCAAGGTATTTGAGAGTCAGTCAGACTAGACTGTCAATGACAAAAGTCTATTTTCAAAGGACCTCACATTACTGTGAAGATGATATGGAGACCACAGTGTCACATATACCAGAGGATGGATGAGCAGATGGGTGGATGGCTGTATGTACATATGCTTGTATGGATGGTTATATACAGGTATGAAGATATATATCTGTACATATATAATTGTATTATTATATGTAATTATATCTGCATATTATGTATGCTATAACATACACATTGTATTTATACACATGCATATATTTGTAACTATACTTAAGAATTCTCCTATAAAATATATGCACTTTAATTTCATCCCAGTAGGAAACTTGCAAGATTGTATCATGCCTTGATATCTATGAGTGACATACAAGTCGTTATTTTTCTTGAGGATTTCTTTCGTCAGGATTTGCATTAATAAAAATCTGTTCCTAGTCCCTATCCCTAGCTTGGTGGCGAATCATTGTTTTACTGCTGCTCACTGCTATCTTGCTATCCCTGTACTCACTCAGCAGATTGGCAAGAGAAGGTACATCTAATGATTCCAGCTCAAACGCTGTACCTATTGCTGTTGACAGACTTTGTTCCTTAGAGAAGACATTACCTGCCAGCTGGCTCTGACAGTTTGGGGACTAACATTGACATTTCTGTTGGCAGCGTAACAGTATTTACAGCTCAGGAAATACATACAGTCAGATTATGATGGACCCAGGGATTTTTGAGGTAAAAAGTATAACAATATACTAATGATAAACATGACCATAATAGTAAAATTATTTTAAAAATAAATTCAGAGTTCAGTATCTCATCAAGAAGTATCTATTCTACATGAAATATATGGCATATGCTTGCAAAGAGAAAAACGATTGCAAAGAAGAGGGTAGTAATTCCGTTGTAAAGCTCACTCACACTACATTTTGTAAGAGTCCACTATGTCAGAAAGCTGCTGAAGAAAGCTAGGAAGAAATAAAGCAAAAAAAGCAATTTTTGAATAATGTGGAAGATAAATATAAAATATCACCACATCAAAAAAAAGATTAACTTTTGCTATTTTTCTTTGACTAGGCTCTGAACTGGCCCTCCCTTTCTCAGCCTCTTCTTTGTAGTCCAGGAATACCACTTGTAAGGAGTTTAAATTGGTACATTGCAACAGAGTCGCCAAAAGAGGTGCCGTCCCTGGGAAAGAGCGGCTGGAAGGCCGGGCACAGGTGGATTTGGTGAATGTTACCGGCGTGTCTGCACAGCTCAGCACTTTTGGTGAACATTAGTGGATGGAAGAAAAGTCAGTTGGCATTTTTGTCTCCATTCTAATTTCCTAGTAGACACTGACATGCCGTCATTTTCTTGTTTTAAAAAGAGTCAATTTGACAAGGTACTTACTGCTCTTGTCCCAGGGCAGTTTGGAGACTGGCATTCGCCACTCATCCGGTTTGGAATCAAGACATCTTCCCAGCAAGATGGACCCTTTGAGGAGAAAAAAAAAAAACAATGATACATCCTTGATGCACAAATTGTAATACAAATGTATTCCCTCATACATTTTCTAAAATTTTTCCATTTATATGATAAAATGCTAATGAAATCAATGTGTAGTCCGGTGATGTTCTAAGTGTGGTCCACAGACCCTGAGGGTGCCCAGATCCTGTCAGGGGACTCGCTAAGTCAAAACTATCTTCATAAATATACTAAGATACATTGGGCATTTTGCTCCACACATGTTCATTTTCCACTCATAGCTGCCCCAGATCCCTGGTTTACTGCTGCCTCATTCGCGAGGCCATCCCTGACCCTGTTCCACATCTCTCGCCTGCCCACCCAGCCTCCCTTTGCTTCAGAGCAGTCATCACGCCCCGAGCTGTGGCCCGGCACAGAGCGATGGCTGCCTGTCCCAGCCACGCACTGTGAGCCGCACAGAATCCCACTGGTCTGTCCCGTCCACTGCAGCCTCCCAGCACCCAGGGAGGGGCCTGCCACAGAGGAGGTGCTCAGCAAACTCTCCTAGTCATCAAAGAAATAAAAATTTGCATAATAAGAAAAGTCTTCCTAGTACACTGGAAAGAACACCTCAAATGAAATACCGGAGTTGAGTAATGCATGACTTGTGGAAAGCAACCCAGAAATATGTATCAGAAGCTTTTAAATTTTTGACTAAACTTCAAGAAACCTGTACTGGCCCAAAATACTAAGAACAGAAAGCACCCTTTGTATTTTGTTTACGGACGTTCTGTACATAGTTCCAAGAAACTGGAAACAGCCTAACTCACCAAAGACAGCCAAATAAACAGTCCCTGTTAAATCAAATAGTAAATAGCAACTAAAATGTATTGTTCTTATCTACTAACAATATGTTGGTAAAAAGAACACAAAATTGGAGTAAAGTAGGAATACAATTACTTAAATCATTATGAAGAAAAAAATTAGAAGGAAATAAAGATACAATCAGTATCTTTTTAGGGATTAGTCTCAATTGTTTAAAAATTTAATTAAATAATTTTCTTAAGTTCATTGCAATTTTAATACATGACTTTAAACACATGTGCAAACTACAGTCAGCGAGTCTTTGGAGGCAGCAGGAGAATGTGCGGAGACACACCCGGGGCCGGCCCGTCACCACTGGCCTTCTCGGCTGAGCACACATGTGACTCCTGTCTCTCCTGAGGCACTGCTGGAATCACGCGCAAACACTAACGATGTGCAAACCCACAACGCCAACGACAGCAGAGGAGAGCACTGGTCAAGACCACAGGCCCGTGCTTTTCTGGCAAAGTGCAATAGGCTCTAGCAGAGGATGAGCCTCAGTCCCTGCAAGACCACAAGGAGGCTGAGGGCTCAATGAATAAATAACAGCAGAAAACCACGAGAGAGGGCAGAGGGAGACCTAGAGCAGGAAATTTTCAGAAGATCCTAAAATCTTCTACGCAGAAAGGTCAGTTCATCTACTTGGGAACAAAAATCGACACAGAATTTTAAAACTGTATGTCAATACTGCAAGTTCTGGAAATAGGGAATAAAAGAAAAAAATAAATAAGAAAAATAAATAAATAAATAAATAAAATTGTAGCAATACCTTCAAAGCTCAAAGGGAAAGATTTTCAACCTCAAATTCT
The DNA here is from genome assembly GCA_963575035.1 of Avahi laniger. Lineage (NCBI taxonomy): Eukaryota > Metazoa > Chordata > Mammalia > Primates > Indriidae > Avahi > Avahi laniger. The sequence continues at coordinate 9,897 of CAUYSK010022350.1, read as the reverse complement.
GTATCTGACCTAATTATCAATTAAATGGGAGAATGGCAAAAGTGGTTGGGGAGACACAACAAGGCAGACAGTTGCACACACGTATGCGCGCACGTGCGCGCGCACACACACGTACACACATATGCACACATGCAGTGGTCCAGACAAAAGCTGGGGAAGCAGAGGGATTCCGCAGGGCTGAACTCTCCCTGAAAGGACTGAGCCATTCTGCAGAGGCTATTTAACCCAGACCTCAAAGGAAGCCAAGATCTGAATCCACAGATCATTAACCCCAAGCCACTACTTAAACTGGAAGTAAGTTTGCAGAAAAGAGTTACAGCAGGTATGAGATTGGCCCTCGGCTGGCACGTGGGAACTTGGATTTCGGAAGGGTCCCCACCATTCCCTTACTGATAGGGGTGGTTTGCAGAGCTTAAACTTCGTACGAACTGTGGTTTATGCCCCAAACCCTCTTTGCCTCGTGAGCACGGAGTTTTGAGAAGCACCCGACAGCGGTCAGTACATGAGCAGCCCTCGTTAGAATCCCTGGGCACCGAGCCTCTACTGAGCTTTCCCGGGAGACAACACCTCTCACACAGGGGCACACTGGCTGACTGGCTGCCGGGGCGGCAAGGGCCTCCTGCGTGCCCACTGGGAGAACACTCTTGCAGAGCTGCCTGTGGTTTCCTCCAGACTTCTCCTGTGCACCTCTCCCTTTGCTGATTTCGCTTTTTATCCTTTTGCTGTGATCAGCCTTAGCTGTGTGTGACTGTACACCAAGTCCTGTAAGTCCTTCTGAATCACAGAGTCTGGAGGTGGGGAACAGCCTTGGGGCCAGGACACAGTGCCATATGATTAGTCATCAAGGAACATTCTCCCAATCACAAGGGAGGGTCACGGCTCATCATTAAGATCACATCAGTCACGAAGAACAAGAAATTTCGTTTTCTTCGCACATCCCTCTGTAGTCATGATGATGTAAACACTGATTTTCAACCTTAGGATCACACTATTGAGAATAGACAGGGGATTTTAATGATGAGTATGTAACATAATATGTATGTTACTCAGTTTGGACAATATAAAAGTGAAAATACGAATGTTAAGAACTGGAAGGTGGAAGTGAAGCTGGAAAGGAGGAGGAAAGGAGGGGGCTAAGGCCCTCTCCTACCAAGCCACTGTTGTGTTATAAGACCATCCCTGCATCTGATTTTCATGCATGTGCATATATTCACTTGATAAAAATTACAAACATATTGAGATAAAAGAGAGGTAACGAAATGATACCTAGAACCTTGATTTCATTCATCAGCCTCATTTCCTAGCTTAAAGTGAGAAATTCACTGGGGATAAGTGTGCCTGGAATGCAGTCTCCTGCTATGATCAAACTTCAACTTTCGATGAGGACCCAGTGGGCACATGGTGCCTATTTGTTTGTTTTAATGTTTGTTTTCTGTAGGCAGTGGTTTGTTCTACTCTCATGGACACTACACATCAGATTTCTCTCATTTTTAGACAACCAGGAAAACTTTACAGTCAAATTTATGGACCAGCTCGAGCACCTTTACGTAACTCATAATGCGTCCTTGGTTTACGAATATTACTCTCAGCTTTGTATTACTTTTGTTTGACCCCTTTCCTCATCTAATTTAATTTTTCTTGGTTTTCATCTCTACGTATCCCCGCAAGCTTGTCAAATAATTTTGAAATGAGTCAGGGTATAATTAAATAATGTGAGGGTCTTGCGACTTTTCTCTTCTAACTCTCCAAAATGACTGACAGCTTTAACAGGAGCAGTTTCTCACCATCCGGGGACAGCAGTCATGGAGCAGAGCGCTCTCTGGCCGGGTGACTGTGCTGAGCTCTGGCTCTCACACTGTATTAATAGCTGGTGGTGCTTCACGATGAACCACGCATGCCAGAGCTCTGAAACATCTCTAAGTCTGAAAGAACCATTTCACTGTGGTTAACCATTCACTAAACTGGACAACATTGCTTCTCTCCTTTCTCAACGTGGAAGTTTCTTCTGACCTGCTCACAGCACGTGCAATGGTAAAAGATAAACCTAACATGGCAACAGCCAAGAGCAACATTAATGATCAAATTCGGGAGTTAGGTCCCATTTATATTTTGCTGCTCGGAGTAAAATTTCCTGCCTCAAATTCTAGAAATAAATGAAATTTTTCTGTGCATATCACAGATATTTTTCATATTTTAATTTTTTAGTGTCTAAACAGCAGCTAAAACACTTATGTAACAATTCCTATAAATGGAAATGACTGAAAAACTCATTTACAATTCTCTTGATCTCAACCCATAACACAATGGTATAAGTAGTAAAACAATAGAATTCTGATGGACATGGAAATTCAATATCATACAATATATATGCCGGTTTATCCATACTACTCACACTATTAGTACGAGTGCTGTAACTATCCTGAAAATAGAAACAAATATCTCAGGGAATTTATACCATGACAAAGAAGACTTAACTTTGCCCCTCTCTAATTTTAGAAAATATAAAATTTAATTGCCTAATCGCTGCACATGCCTAAACATGGCACAACAGTTGCATGACGAAGGCATTCATAATGAATAGTTTGTATACATAAGGAAGTTCTTCAGATTAAAAGATTAAAAAGGCCTGCAAATCACATGGTGGTAGTAATAGAAGAGAACTATGCATTACAACGCGTTGACAAAAAAACCAAAATTTATTTTATCTCTCAAATCTAGAGAATTATAGAAAGATATCTGAAAAACTATCAGAAAGGACAATGTGAAATGGATGCCTTAATAAAGAATCATTGGGCTGGTTTTAGAAAACTTTCTTTTTTTTTGCCTAGTAATTGTTACAATCAACAAAAATACATAAATTATTTTAGCAACTATAGCAGGGGTGAACAAACTATGACCTGCTGGCCAAATCTGGCCCAGTGCCTGTTTTTGTACAGCCTATGAGCCAAGAAATATTTTCACATTTTTAAATGGTTAAAAGGCATTAAAAAAAGAGTGTTTCATGACACATGAATTGTGAAATTCAAATTTCAGTGTCCATAAATAAGGTTTTGTTGGCACACAGCTGCATGTGGTCTACGGTTGCCTTCATGCCACATGGGCAGAGTTGAGCTGGTGCCAATAGACTTCATGACCTCCCAAGCCTGCAGTATTTACTACTGGGCCTTTATGGAAAAAGCTTGCCAATCCCTTATCTATAGTGAATAATATTTTCCAAATTTATATTGAAAAGTAATCTTTTATTGTTAACATTGTGGTAGCATTTTGGCCACCATATAATCACATTAGTTTGTATGAGTAGGTGTGTCTTAAGTCTTAAGTGAGAAATTACAATTGAAACCTTAGAGTAGCTGACCTGAGAAATCCAAGATGTGGACAGAGAGGCAGCAATTGAATCCAGTGAGTCATTGGGTTGTTTGAATTAGTAAGTAGAAAATAACAACTAGAGATGACATTTGAGGATTTTTCCTGACTAAATGTTATCAACAGAAAAGCATGAAGTAGAATGTTATTTAAACACATCTATATGATGCATGTAAATCAGAAATTCAGAACAGTGATAAAAATCTATAAAATGTGAGTTTTAAAGTTTATTTTTAAAAGCTCTAGAACTAATACTTCAAAAGCTATGTCTTTCAATGACCAGTCAAGTGAAAAAATGAAGTACTTAACTGGCTAATTCATATCCAAATATCACTCTGACAAGATCCAGATAGACAAAGCAAAAGAATTTTTTTCCTTGAATTATCTAAATAAATTCTATAATCTGCTCTTCATATGTGGATATATGCATTTTTACTTAGAATAAATTGCAAAATCTATTTTCCAAAATGTTACTCTGAAGTCTTGGCATTTACAGTTTTTGAAAAAGAGTTATTTTAATAGCAATTTTATTTAAACTATACTTTAACTTATTCTCTCATGTTATCATCAAATGTGTTTCATTTAAAATATTCTCTTGAACGAATCCGCAAACATTTAAGCCATATAATTAAACTTAAGGGACTAAAATAATTTTGAGAATCACACTAGGGATATAATATAGCAACAGCGAGACTGTCTTTAAAATAGCTATACTTAGAGGCTGGAGTCTTTCCTTGTTCTTTTTTATCCCCATCTGCAACAAAACGATAAAGAGAAGGAGCTTTGAAGTTCACAAACCTGTTAAATCTGATTTCTACCGATTATTAGCAATATGCTTTTGAGCTAGTTTCTTTTACCCATTCCAAACTCAGTGTTCTTCATCTGGCAAGTGAGGGGTTAAATACCTCCTTCATAGAGCAGTCCTGAAGATTAAATGAAATAATACACTTTAATACCTTTGCATAGTGCCTGGCACCTAGTGACTTTTTAAAAAATGGCAACGGTTACGAGCATTATTTCTCATTTCTCAAATAGAACTACTGGAGTAGGGTTATTTTTAGTTTAGTAAATAGCTGAGCAATAAGAAGCCACTTCCAAGGTACTTGACTCAGCCCAGTGGGTTTTTAAATTCTCCCTTTTTCTCAATTTCCCTATTATTTAGTCATTCCCAGGGATCTTGTCATTTATAACTCTTTTAAAGCATATATCTCCATCTATCATATAGCAGATACCATTCCGCACATCCATCTTCTTGCATTTGATTTAAAGATACTATGCTTCTGAAAAAGCTAAGCACAGTGCTGTGATTACAGCAAGGGCACAATAAATGAAATCATTAAATAGTAAGCAGGGAAAATAATAAAGAAAAAAATCCCTGGAACCAAAATACTCCTCCTTTCACCCAATAATTATGGAACAGCTCTGAGCATACAGTCTTGTAGATTCTATGAAGGAGCTACAAAAGCTGGTATAACAAATGACCTGAGCACACCCATTCAAATGGATACAATTTTTTAAAATGCCCACACCAAATCCTAGCAAGATATAAAACAAATGGAATATACACACTTGTGGTGCAAATGTAAAATGGCACAGCCCTTCAGAAATCTATGAGACATTTTTTAACATAAACATATAGCTTATATATGATTCAGCCACTTCACTCCTAGGTATTTACCCAAGATAAATGAAAATACATCCACACAGAGAATTGCAGACAAATGGTCGTAACAGGTTTAATTATAATAGCTCCAATCTGGAGACTATCCAATATCCTTGAAAGTATGAAAGGATAAACAAAATGTGGTATATCCGTTCCATTGAATACTACTTAACAATAAGCAGTGTCGTGTTACTTATAAATGCATCAACATGGATCATTCTCAAAATGATGCTGTGTAAAAACAGCCAAACATGACACAGAACATGCTGCACGGTTCCATTTATTTGAAATGTACAGAAATCTATAGTGGCAAAAACAGACCATTGGTAGCTTGGGGGTGGGAACACAGAGTGGGACGTGCTACATAAAACCAGGAGGGATATTTGGGGGTTGTTTTTGGTTGAATTGTGTCCCTTCAGAATTCATATGTTTAAATACTAACCCCCAGTACTTCAGAATGTGAGTGTGTTTGGAGATTAGGTCTTTAAAGAGTTAAAAAAGTTAAAATGTGGTTATTAGGGTGGGCCCCAATCCAATGTAACTGTAAATCTCTTCTTACAAGCAGAGGAGTTAGGTCACAGGCACACACAAAGCAGAGGTCCTGTGAAGCCATGGGGGGAGGTGGCCCTCTGCAAGCCAGGGACAGGGGTCTCAGAAAAAACCAACTCTGTTGACACCTTGATCTCAGACTTCTGGCCCCCAGAACTGTGCGAAAATAAATTTCTGTTGTTTAAACCACTTCATCTGTGGTACTTTGCTCTAGCAATCCTAGCAGACAAATACTGGGGTTATGGAAATGTTGTCTATCTCGATTGTGGTGGTGGTTTTTATGGTTATATTCTTGCCTGAACTCCTCAAATTGTACCCTTTAAAAGAAGGAAGCTTGATTTTCACAAATTACTCCTCATAAAGTGGATTTAAAAAAAAAAAAGAACTAAAGAGTTGACAAGGAAGTTCAACGAGGGAAGGAGAAACCTTGTTCCAAATGCTGCTTTAACCACTAAATATAAATATCACATCCCTTCCTCACGCCACAGAGAAAACAAATGAGAACATCTATACAATCTTGGAACAGGCATAACTTTCTTATAAGAACACAGGAAGTTCTAACCCTCATGAAGATATTTATAAATTGAACTTCGGTGAAAATTAAAGCTCATCAAAAGACATCATAAACTTGAATATGCAAGTCACAGCCTGGAAAAAATATTGTAATATATGTATTTGTCAAAGAATTCATCTCAGAGTGTATAAAAAACTTACTAATTAATAATATGGAGACAAACACCCCAATTATAAATAAGCAAAAAACTTGAACAGAGTGTTTACAAAAGAAGACATACAAATGGCCAAAAATCATATAAAACGATGGTCAACATCATTAACAATCAGGAAAATGCAAATTAAAATCACAAGATATAGTTTCAATTGGTTTCACATCTTAGCCACTATGACAGCTAAAATTAAAAAGACTGGTAATACCAAACATTAGTGAAGATAAAAATCAACCAACACTCTCATATAGAATTATTGGGAGAGTAAAACAATCACTTTAGAAATAGTTTTACAATTTCTTATAAAGTTAAACATACAGCTTACCTATGACTCAGCAATTTCACTCCAAGGTGCTGACACAAGAAAAATGAAAATATTTTTCATACACACACATTCCCAAGATAGAGCTGAACAAGAGTCTAACATAGCAGCCTTATGCACACTAATCCAAACTTGAAAACAAATTTTGATAGTGAATAAACCATGGTATTTCACGCAATAGCATATATTCATCAATTAAAAGAGAACTACTAAATCACACAACATGGATGAATCTCAAAACAAAAAAACATATTTAGTGAAAGGAACCAGACATAGAAAAGTGTGTATTGTGTGTTTTCATTTATATGAAATCCAACCATAAAAAAGATTAATCAATGGTGATAGAATCAGAAGATTGCTGTCTTTGGGATAGGGAGGTATTGACTGGAAAAAGGCATGAAGGAACTTTCTGGAAATGTTCCATATTTTGATTGTGGTAGCAATTATGAGTGTATGTAACTGTCAAAGCTCACAGAACTGAACATTTAAAATCTGTACACTTTATAGAGTATAAATTGTTCCATAATTTAAACCAAAGAACTGAGTCCCATATTGTTCACTTCTTCAAAAAGTATTTATTGAGGGCCTGCCTCTTAGTAACCCTGCAAACTTGGGAAGGTTTGTTAACCTCTCAGGGATGAGCCAGCTCAGTCCAAAAGGGATAATAATAGAACTCACTTCATAGGGGTATTGCTAGGATTAGATATAAAATGCTTAGGCCAGTACCAGGCACGTAATAGGTCCTCAAGGCATGTTAACTAATTCTATATCTACCTTTTGGCATGAGAGTTGATAACGGGGTGGAACAGTTAGGAACTACAGCCAATATGGTTTAAAGAATACTAGATTGAGTAACAAAACTAATTTACATTTTTATTATACTTTTTAATTAATATTACTATTTTTGATTGACAAATCATAATTGTACAGATTTCTGGTGTACAATGTGATGTATACAAAGTGGAATGATTAAATTAAGCTAACTAACATATCTATCACCTCACTTACTTATCATTTTTTGTGGTGAGACATTTGAAATGTACTCTCTTAGCAATTTCGAAATATACGACACATTATTATTTACTCATCATGCTGTGCAACAGATCTCAAAAAGTTCTTCCTCCTATCTAAACGGAACTTTGCACCCTTTGAACAGCATCTCCCCATCCCCCACCCCCCCACCTCCAGCTTCTCATAACCAACTTTCCAGTCTCTGCTTCTACGAGTTAGACGTTTTTAGATTCCACATATTAATGAGATTATACAGTATTTGTCTTTCTGTGTCTGCCTTATTTCACTTAGCATAACAGCTTCATTCATGTTGTTGTAAACGACAAAATTTCCTTCTTTTTCAAAAAATGTTCAGCATCACTAATCATCAGGGAAACGCAAATTAAAACTGCAATAAGATATTACTTCACATCTCTTAGAATGTCTGTTATTAAAAAGATGAATGGTAAGAAGCGTTGGTGAGGATGTAGAGAAAAAGGAACCCCTGCAAGCTATCGGCACGCAGGTAAATTAGTACAGCCATTATGAAAAATGGTACGGAGGTTCATCAAAAACCAAAAACAGAATTATCGTACGACTCAGCAATCCCACTGCTGGGTAGTATCGAAAGGAATTGACATCAGTATGTCAAAGAGAAATCTGCACCTCATGTTCACTGCAGCATTACCCCTGACAGCCAAGACACAGAGCTACCTAAGTGTCCATTGGTCGGTGAATGGATTTTTAAAATGCAGTACATTTTATTTTCTTTTAAAAGAAAATCTTTACTTCAGAGATTTCCTCTTGTAGTTTTTTAAGTAATCATCTGTAACTTTTATTATAGGATAATCCAACCCATTGTCAATTAACACAGAAGACTCTAACCAGCTCTATGGATTTGAATTGGTTACAACATTCATTATCAAGCTACAAAATTCTTCAAGTCAAGGACTATGTCTTACTTATATCTATGTGTTTTGCTATGAATAGAAAAATGCTTTACACAAATATTGGGAATATTCAAAAATATCCTAATTAAATCAGGCTTTACTTTTTTCATCTGTAAAATAACAAAACTGAAAACTCTGTGTTTTTTGGAGTTATACTGTATTTTCTTCCAAGCAGAATACTTTCTTTAAATAAAATTGTCTATAGAATCCAAATGTATAAAAGAAATCAGACCCACTGGGGTCTAAGAATGATGGATCCCCCAAAACTCTTGTCAACAGCCTTTTCCCTCTTTGTCTTGTGTGATGTCCTCAAGTTTCCTCACCATAAAGAACAAACTGGTAACCTAAGAGCCTCTCATGTATATCATATGGGTATGCTCAGAAGAGGGGCCAAGGCAGGTAAAGAAACTGGAAGAAGATATTGGAAAGAATCAAATCTTTTAGAGGCCAACACTTTATATTTTCTCTCTGATACATATTAGTTACAGCTAATATATATGTTTATTAGAACATATATATTATTCTCTTTGTCATGGTCTAAACGTGTCTCCAGAAATTCATAAATTGGAAACTTAGTCCTCAATGTTGGGAGGTGGAGTCTAATGAAAGGAGTTCAGGTCATGAGGGTTCATGATTCGATCAATGCCCCTAGAGGGAGTTGAAGTCTATTGGAAGACAAAAGAAATATTCCCTGATGTATGATAAGATTTTTCTTTTGTCATGAGTTTTTAAAATAACAGAAGTTAACCAAAAAGATCCCTTTTAAAAAAGCATTAGTCATTGCAAGGCTGGTGGCGGCATCCCTCCCCTCCCTAAAGAAGAAAGAGTAACCACACCTAAATGTTCACCCAGGTAAGAGAAGTTTCGGCTCCTGGAATCCACTCTTACCACCAGCCCCTCCTACTTCTCAGTACCCACCCTAAAACTCTTAGTGCCAGAAAAACCCCCATTCCCCAACTCTGCGCGGACTTCTAGGCCCCCTCTCTGGGACCCCTGAACCTCGCCCAGGAGTGCTCTTTTCCCCCTTCCCCCAGTAAAGCCTCCTCGCTTGCCCTTTGCCCTTTTCACTCTGCTCGTCTTTCTTTCTCTGGCACTGACCACCCAAAAACCTTACAGTCATATTGACAAAAATCTTTACAAAATGTGTTATATATTCCACACAAACTTCGGCACATTACGTTTATAATAATAGGTTCATGGTGACTTAGCTTTCTAAAAGAACTACCATATAACGCATACATACTATTTGCCAGAAGCTGGGTCAATACCATACATCCCTCATCTCTAAGTTACCTACGAACAAAGCAAGGCAGGCATCACCATGCCCTGCTTTAC